>BQKN01058222.1:0-27006 GCA_022839385.1 Asparagus kiusianus | reverse complement strand
GGCCGAGCCACCTTAGGGTGGTTCGGTTCGGGCCGAGTTCCCCCAGGTGCGCTGGTTTCGTCGTTTTCCGGTGTTTCCGGTTCTCCGTCGTTCGGATTTGATTCGGTTTCTGGAATCGGCTCATTGACTTGATTCCAAATATGGCAGTTAATCCGCTTCTGAGTCCGAGTCCGGGATTGGTCTTGATTCGATCGTTATATCACCGAGTTCGTTCTTGTTTAGATGACTCGGTGATTCCCCGAAACGTTGGTTCGATTCCACGTGCGTACGTGTTCCATTGTTCGTGTGCCTTGTCGCCTCGACCTTTCGTTGATTTATTCAGGTCTTGATTCGATTCCCCGAATCTTCATTTGGCAGTAGCTCCGCTTCGGTGTTTGAGTTCAAGTCCGTTTCGTTGTTGGACGACTCGTTAACTTTCCGAATCGTTGGTTTGGTCCCGCACGCGAACGTATTCCGTTGCTTGCGTGCCTCGTCGCCTCGTCACTCGAATGTCCGTTGTTTTGTCGAATCATCGTGCTGAGCTAAGCTAAGGGACCTATAGGCAATTTTATACGCCTACATCTATAAGCCTTGCTTCTAGGAGAATATCCCAAAAATATCCCAACATCAATTTTTTAATCAAATTCATCATGTTGGTCTTTAGTATTTAAGATAAAGCATTTACAACCAAAGATACGAAAATATCCAATATGTGGAGTTTTGCTAAAAAAGAGTTCATAAGGAATTTTCTTAAAAGAAGGTCTAATCAAAACACGATTTAAAAGTGGCAAGCCGTATTAATGGCTTCCCCCAAAAATATTTTGATAAATCATAAGAATTTATTATTGTACGTGCCATCTCTTGTATGTTTTTATTTTTCCGTTCAACAACATCATTTTGTTAGGGTGTTCTAGGAGCAGAAAATACATGTGTTATACCATGATGAGCACACCAATCATTAAAGAATTTACTTTGAAATTCTCCACCATGATCACTTCTAATTTTAACAACTTTTAAATTTTTTTTATTTTCAATTATTTTTACAAAATGAGAAAACTCTTCAAAATATTCATCTTTATTAGCAAGAAAAATTATCCATGTAAAACGAGAGAAATCATCAACAATAACAAAAATATAGTGTTTGCCTCCTAGAGAGACAACACGCATGGGTCCAAAGAGATCAAGATACAATAATTGTAAATGTTTAGAAGTGGATACCTCATTTATGGATTTGAAGGAAGCTTTTATTTGTTTACCCTTGGTGCATTCCTCACAAGTAGAATCCTTAATATAAGATTGATTTGGTAACCCTCTTACTAAATTCTTTTTGGATAGCCTAGATATAAGCTTCATGTTAGAATATCAAAGTCTCTTGTGCCAAATCCAAGGATCTCCATCCATCGTGGCAAGGCACTTAACATTTTGATCTATTAGCTCATTAATCTCAAAAATATAAATATTAGATCTTCTAAAAGCAACAAAATTTTTTTTATCGTTCATACAAACAATACATTTTTCGTTTTAAAAGAAATGTCAAAGCCTTTGTCACTTACTTGACTAATGCTAAGGAGATTTTGATTTAGTCCTTTAACAAAATAAACATCCTCAATTATGGGAGAAGGTACCTTACCAATATTATCAATACCTAATTTTACCTTTCTTACCACTACCAAAGGAGACATTACCTTCGTCAATCCTTGATAGGGTTACAAATAATTCTTTATTGCTTATCATGTGATGAGAGCAACCACTATTAAGGTACCATAACTCCTTACGTCTTGTGCGAGATGTTCCCTATATGCAAACAAGTTGTAGAATCTTTAGGTACCCAAGCTTTGGGTCCTTGAGTGTTAGTATTTTTGGTACCCTTGGGTACCCACATTAACTCATAATGATCAATGTTATTCTTAATCCTACAATGAGTAGAAATATGACCATACTTCATACAATATGTGCACAAAAACCTTTTCTTATATGTAGGAGCATAAGATTGATACCATTTTCTATTAACATGATGATGACTAAAGTAAGTATGATTAGATTTAATTCTATTGTTTTCAATCTCTAATCTCTAAACTTTGGATCTTAGTTGTTTGTTTTCACAGTCTAGATCTCCTATTATTTCATCTTTTAAAACAAGAGAAGATTGTAGTTGCCCATACTTAAAATAACAAGAAACATGTAATTTTCTGAATGAAGAATATTCTTTTGCTAATTTTTTAAATTCAAAGTTTAATTCTTCTAAAGCCGCTTCTAGTTCACATTGCATATAAAGAGATTCACTTTTGGTTTCGGATTGTACCTCATCTTCATGAGCCATGAAGCAAATGTTTTGGCCACGAAGAGCAATCTTGGTGCCCACATCATCACTATCCGAATCGCTTGGTTCGGACTCATCCAAATCGGCATACATAACCTTCTTCTTCTTGTATTTCAAATACTTCTCCTTGGGCTTAGGACAGTCCTTGGCTAAGTGTCCCGGTTCGTTGGGTTCAAAGCATTTACCTATACGAGAAGGAAATTTGTTGTTAGATCGATTCTTAAAATTTTTATTCATTTTGATTAATTTTGATATTCATCTAGAGAGGTGTGATACTTCTCGAGAGATATCATCTTTACTATTCGAGGAGGATGAATCGTCAATTGCTCCCTTGAGAGATATGGACTTTAATTTTTAGGGTGGCTCCTTGGTTGCCTTTGAGGGTGCTTCTTCCTTCTCCTTAACCTTCTTCTCATGGATCTTGAGCTTGCCAATAAGTCCATCAAGAGTGATAGTAGATAAATCATGTGCTTCTTCGATGGCTGTAGCTGTAGGTTCCCAAGCCGGTGTCAAAGAGTGAAGAATTTTATAGCACATCTTTCTCCAAGACTTTGTCAAGACCATGCAATTCATTTATAATATTAGTGAACTGAGAAAGCATAGAGTCAATAGATTCACTTGGAAGCATTTTAAATAATTCATAATCATGCATGAGTCCACTAATCTTAGACTCCTTCACTTGGGGTGTTCCCTCATAGGTAAAGCATAACTTCTCCAAAATTTTGCGTGCGGTTACACATGTAGAAACTCTTTTATATTCATTGGAGGTAAGACCACAAATTAGTGCATTCATGGCCTTAATGTTAAGGTTAGCTAGTTCCCTCTCATCCTCGGTCATTTCACTACTAAGCTTCTTGACATATTTTTTCTCCATAATGTCTAGGATATCAAGGTCAATGCATTGTAAATAAATTCTCATCCTAGCTTTCCAATAGGCAAAGTTGCTACTGGTGAAAAGGGGTGGCCTAGTGGTGGATTGTCCTTCTAGCATATGCATATTCATAGAAGCCTTCATAAAGATCTTTTCTCTAAGGGATTTAAGCCTAACAAACAGTAGAGACCTTGCTCTGATACTAATTGAAAGGCCCTAGAGGGGGGTGAATAGGGTTTATGGATAAATAATATGCAATTAAAAGATATTCCAATAAACCACGCACAAATATGAAATGCAATGAAAATAGAAGAGAGTAGGGATAGAGATAGTTAGCAAATTGATGAGACACGGTATGTTCACGAGGTTCAGTCTGCTGACCTACGTTCCCGCTCCCCACTCTCGAGGAGAAATCCACTACACACCCGGTTTGGAAGCCGTAACTTCTTCTATACAACGATATCCACCAAGATCTCACAACCACACAATAGATCTCCACAAGATCAAACTCACAACAGTACAAAATCGAAAACAACTATCTCTTTACAGTAGCCCTATGGTAAGAGATAAGATTGTAATTGAAGCTTTGGATGTGAGCTTCGAAATAGTGAAAGCAAATGAAAGTTGAAGCTCTTTGAAAATAATAAACTCAAACACAAGAGATTTTTAATGAAAGCTTGGTTACTGAAGTAGTTGGGGTTGTTGGCCTTCTTGTTTTGATGATGTTTAACAAATAATTTATTTCTAATGTTGTTTGTCTAGTGTTTGTGTTTTCGTATTTATTATAGACAAACAACGAGTTGGAGGATGGATGGAATAGAGCTTCAATGATCATATCCAAAGGAGGTTGGCGGAATGTCGGGTTGAAGCCTATACAATTCAAGTTAAAGATCAAGTTCAAGCTTCATCCGCATGGGTACCAAGTTGAGCTACAATGAAGATCAAGATCAAGCTTGGGTAATCTAGTTTAGATTTATATTATGTGTGTTAGATACTCTAAGCTCAATATAATATACACACACATTTTATTAGTTTCTTCGTGTATATATATATAGTCATATATATATACACAAGTTTTGGTTTCTATGCATATATATAGTTTTATATATATACATACATAGTTTTTAGTTTCATGTTTATAAATATGAAATCACATGTTTCATATTTACTATTGTGCTTTTGATAACATTGCATAGAATATGCAATTTTGTGAAAATACTGTCTTATTAGTTTATAGACTTCAATATCAGTTTATACATGTTTTAGTAAGTCTATAAAAGCATTTCACAAAGTTTCAAAAGTTGGTTTATGTCAAATCATCAAAATTCAAGTATCTCATATTTTCATGTTTTGGACTATTTTGCAAAATGATGATTTTTCACAAATGGGAAATGCAATTTGGAAAATTCTTTTCGTAACATGTTTGTTTTCATGTTTATATACATTTTCTAAAGTTTCATTATTTTTGGACTTCATTTGTTATTTTTAACATATTTTTCAAAAGTCTCAAAAATCTGTTTTAAATCAATTTTCTGCTGTGTCAGTATTCGGTCGACCGCACCGGTCGACCGCTCATCTGATCTTTCAAAAGAATGCAGCAGAGAGTTGGTCGGTCGACCGGTCCGGTCGACCGAGAGCTCCGTCGGTCGACCGAAGGATTTTCCGATCGACCGCCAAGATGACTGAAAGCTCCATAGGTCGACCGACGAGTTTTCCGGTCGACCGACAATAGAGCCGTTGGCTCCTAATGGCTATTTCTGAGCTGTTTTCTTGGGGGCTTTGTTGTCTTTTGACTTGGGGTTTTTTGGCTGAGATTTCAAGTGGGTATAAATACCCCATTGCTGATCTTTTTGTTTGTCTAATGAAAAGAAGTTTTTAACAAGGGTTTTAAAAAGAGTTTAAGTGTGGTTTTACTGTTTGTTTAAGATTGGGTTTCTGTTTACAAAGGAGGAAGTCTTCACTGCAGATTAAGGGATTCTTTCTCAATCTTCTTCATCATCTTCTTTGTGTTTTAGAGAAGTTTTTCTAAACTCAAACTCTAGCTTTACATTTATATACTTGTTTGATTATCATTGCTCTTAAGCTAGATTTTATATTTGAGTTTAGTTGAATTGATTTTATTTACTCATTGTTACACATACCCACATTGAGCTTTTAGTATTTACATACATAGTATAATTGTGTGGTGAGAGTTTGTAACATTGAGTTGTGCTTAATTGAGTTCTCATCTAGTGTAGAGAACAAATTTATATTTGTCACATTGTGAGGGTTGTAAGGTTTTCGGTGAGCTAGAAAACCGAGTGTATTGTGAAGTTTTCGGTGAACTAGAAAACCGATTGTGAGGAGTGACGTTGATCGGTGAGCATTGAAAACCGACACTGTGAGGTGTAAACGTTATTCGGGTGAGCATAGAAAACCCGGTTGTGATAGTGGATTTCTCCCCGGGAGTGGGGAGCGGAGACGTAGGACGTAAGGTCCGAACTCCGTGATCATATCTTGTGTTTGTGTGTGCTTTGGCATTTATTTATACTTGTGTTTATATTTCTTATCGCCATTGTCATTAGCTCATTATTTATATGATCCACTATCTAGTTCATTTTATTTACCCTTGTGTTAGTTTACATATCCTTGCATATATCATATTGTATATCTATTTGGTAGGATATATCACATTGTGTTAGTTTTATATATCCTTGCATATATCACATTGCCTATATCTCTTTGTTAGGATATATCTTGTTGTTCATATTGCTTATCCTAGCTTATATTCTTGTTGTATTTCATACTTGCTAGGATAACCTATTAATTAGTTTTAATTGGCATTTAATCGGATTAGATTAGCATAAGACCCTAATCACCCCCCCAGGGTCTAACAGGGGTTGTTGGCTATTTATAGGAAGAGAAAATAACAGCCAAAACCCTAAAGAACCAGTGGAAATCCCCTAAAAATTGAGAAGCAGATTCTGAGAAAAACTAGACGTTACACTGCTTATCAGTCGATTGACGGGAATCATCCGTGGACTGATGAGCTGAACGTTGTATTCAAATACCAGCTCATCAGTCGATTGATGATCATTTTTAGTCAACTAACAACTCGTCAGTCGAATAGTCAGTCGATCAAAACAGAACAAAAACTTTTGATGATTGCAGGAAGTTTCATCAGTCGACACATCAGTCGACTGATGTCATCAGTCGACTGGTCAGTCGACTGATAACGGGTTATTAGCCTGAATTGATTTTGAAATTGAGTTTCAAGGCTCTGTAAAAAATAGTAAATAAACTCCAAAAAATATAAAACTTTAGGAATAGTTTTTATAAACATTTGATAAACTTGTTTGAAAAGGAATTTTGCAAAAAGGTCCTCGTATGGGTGAAAATCATCATTTTAGCAAAAATACCAAAATATGAGTTTTGAATGTGTGCAAGTGTTATATCCCATGAGTTTCAAATGTAATCAACAAACTACTTGCCTACATTAAGTACTGGAGAGAAAAATAAAATAGTAAATATCCCTCACATAGAAATACATGACTTAAGTCTTGATATTTTCTCTTGAGTAGATGAAGTTTCTTATGCATATGGTGCTCTTAAGCATTACTTCATCACTTTGCCTCCACCTCCTTGGATATTGTCGTTATTGCTCATTTTCCATCCAATCCTCCATATAAGGTGCTAATAATATGTGATCTACAATATAGATCAATAAACAATAAGCACCAATAATGGTGTTTGTAAATCATCATCAATACAAAGGATCTAACACACCTTGGACTGCAGCCATGTATGGAACCAGGGCATCACAATTGGTATCAGAGCTCTAGTTTTAGCATCCTTTACATATCTTGTGTCGAGTTGTGGAGCTAGTATTGAGGTTTTTAGGGCTCATGTATAGAGTTCGCTAGGAATTCCTAGATTGAGTGAGGCCGTAATGCGTATGATTCAAAAAATTTCAAAATCTTTTTATGTTTAACTTACTTTAACTGTAAAGTGTTTTTGAGAATACTATGTTTTATGCATTTCTCTTGTTATATGCTATGCTATTCTTGTTTGTGGTCTCATTTACTATGTGTAATTGCATTTCCTCCTAAAATTATAGATGTAAGGATGAGGACGTGGTCATGATAGAACCTGTACTCAAAGAGCTAGGCAAGTTGAGCCTAAGCCCGAGCTGCAGCAGGCTCCACAGTATTTGATTGATATCATGGCATCGATTGCAGCCTGACTGGTAGTGCTCGATGAGCAAGTAGCAAACCAAGTTCCGCCCACAGTACCACCTCCTGTGGTACCACCACCAGTCATGCCAACTGTGCCTATTACAGAGGCATTACCAGCGGCTACACCATCATCTGCTGTTGACAAAGCCGTAGAGTAAAAGGCTTGGCTCTGTCTAGTTGAGAGATATGAGAAGCTGAGGGCACTAATAGAGTTTATCGAACTCACTTGCAGCCCACAAGTGGAAGGAGGATGTGGGGAGCATCCTAGATTTGCTTGACATCGATTTAGTACAGAAGCAGACGTTGGCCGCATTCAGTCTCAAGGGCAATGATGGAGGATGGTATTGACTCCAATTCACACTAGAGCATCGGATGATGCTCAGTTAGGAGGATGTTTTTACTTCTTTGATGAGCAGTATGTATCTTCCGCGGCAAAGGCCGTGAAAGAATTAGAGCTATTCTAACTAGAGTAGGGAGGCATGTCAGCGGTAGATTATGAAAGTAAATTCATAGGTCTACTTAGAATTACGAGCATGTGGCACACTGGGGAACATCAAGCTCATATGTTTTTGATAGGACTTACCCTAAGCCTTTATTGCTCTCTTGTGTCTCGACATTTTCACTCAGTGCGAGAGGTAGCCGTTGCCGCCATTTCTCAAGAAACTAAAACCGCCATTTTCCAAAAGAGTAGAGAGGGAAGTTCTAAAACGGGACTATCTGGAGACAAGGGCAAGGGCAAGAGGTCATTTTTAAGGCCCAAAGGACCCCAACAGTAGAGTAAGGGTTCTCAGTAGCAGCAACAGATTTTAGGTGTTTTTTTCTACTTCCATAAGTTCGGTCATAGGGCCGCGGAGTGTCGCAGTGCATGAGCAGGAGGCTAACAGGGCAAAGGTCAGGTTAAGCACCAGAGCCGAAGCTAGGGCCAGCAACAGAGACTTGAGGAACCATCATTACTTCCAAGGATTAGGGGACAGGTGCATGTTATTCAAGAGTTATCTCAGGGACAGATGGTTCCATACACTTCAGAGCCTCCAACAGAGCAGTCCACAGCTTTTGGTCGAGTTCACACAGTTGTACCACGTGATCATGGTGTGAACGGGTCCGTGGTGGAAGGTACATTCCTTATTAACACCTTCCCAACCTGTATTCTTTTTAATTCAGGAGCTTCGCATTCTTTTATCTCTTATACTTTCATGCATAGACTTTAGCTAGTTGCATGTTCCCTAGACGTACCTTTGTCATTTTCTACTATAGGAGATGTGTTGTCAGCCTATTATGAGTCTAAGTTCATAATTGATTTGATCATCTTGCGCGTGTCTGAGTTTGATATGATTCTTAATATCAATTGGTTATTTTCCTACCATATCAGTATCGACTATTTTGCTAAAACAATCAGCTTGCGAGCGTCCGATGGGACTAAGTTGATTATAGCAAACTCACAGGGGAACCAGTTTGCGAAGTCATTTCTAACATACATCGAGGAGGTGTCACAGCGGTATGAGGGTGTTATTTTCTGCGAGACCAGAGTAGTCTCAGAGTATCAAGATGTCTTTCAGGACATACCTAAATTTCCTCCAATGAGAGAGGTTGATTTCTGCATAGAGTTATAGCTAGGCACCATAATGATATCCTATGCACCCTATCGTATGGCACTTGCTAAGATGAGGGAGTTACAGACTCAGTTAGAGGAGCTCATTACTTAGTGATTTATTCATCAGAGTCATTCTTCGTGTGGAGCACCGGTCCTTTTCATGAAGAAGGATAGTTGCCTTCGTTTGTGTATCGATTACCGAGAGTTGAATAAGGTCATCATCCAGAAAGGATATCCACTACCAAGGATTAATGACTTATTTGACCAGTTGTAGGGAGCATAATGTTTCTTGAAGATTTTTCTCCAATCTAGTTATCACTAGTTGCGCGTTTGGGAGAAGGATATTCCTATAATCGTATTTTTTACTTGGTATGGATCCTTCGAATTACTTGTCATGCCATTTAGTTAGACTAATGCACCCGCCGTATTCATGGATTTGATGAACCAGGTTTTCCATACGTATCTGGACCAATTTGTGATTATTTTCATTAATGACATCCTCGTCTACTCGAGATCAGAGGTCGAGAATTAGAAACATTTTTGTTTGACATTGCAGACATTGCGGGAGCACCAGTTGTATGCTAAATTTAGTAAATGCGAGTTTTGGCTTTCAGAGGTCAGATTCTTGGGTCACATTATTTCCAAAGAGGGTATTGTAGTTGATCCAGCTAAAGATGAGGTAGTTCTTGATTAGGAGTTGCCGAAGACAGTTACAGAGATTTGTAGCTTCTTGGGGCTTGTCGGTTACTATAGGAAATTAATCCAGGATTTATCCAATATTGCTACCACACTGACACGCCTTATGAAGAATGGTGTTCAATTTGTTTAGGTGCTAGAATGTCAGAATGCCTTTGAGGTTCTAAAAGCAAAATTGAGTACCGCTCCAGTGTTAATATTCCGAGTAGTGACAAGACTTTTGTTGTCTACAAGGATGTGTCATTGCCAAGACTAGGAGGTATTTTGATGCAGACTCAGAGAGTAGTTGCTTATATCTCACATCAGTTGAGGACTCATGAGCAAAATTATCCCACTCACGACTTAGAGTTGGCAGCAGTGGTCTTCGCACTAGAAGTATAGAGGAATTATCTTTATGGAGTTAAGTTTTTGTTATATACAGATCATCAGTGCCTGAAATACCTCTTTTCCCAGAAGAAACTCAATTAGAGGCAGAGGCGATGTGTCGAGTTCATTAAAGACTATGAATTCGCACTTCAGTATCACCTAGGTAAGGTGAAAATTACAGCAGATGCTTTGAGCAGGAAGCATCATCACAAACTTGCAACTTTGAGATACTTGTTGTACTAAGATCTTCTTACCCTTAGTCAATTTGATTTCAGACCAGAGGTTGGTGGAAGCAGTAAATTTTTTAGGAGCATTAGCAGTACAACCATCATGGACTGATAGAGTGATCAGTGCCTAGTTGGAAGACTCTTCGATTCAAACCTTGAAGAGAGAAATTTCCAAAGAACCTAAGGCAGATTGGACCATCAGATCAGATGGAGGCCTTCAAATGAAAGGCTAGTAGTAGTGCGAGATAATCCGTAGATAAAGAAGGATTTGTTTGATGTGGCACACCGTACCACGTACACGGTATATCCAGGTACGACCAAAATTTATAAGGACTTGAAGAGATACTTTTGGTGGAACGACATGCATGTGGATGTTGCGGAATATGTATCTAAATGCTTTACTTATCATCTTGGTCCCGCTGGTACCCTATAACCCTTACCCATTCCTGAGTGGAAGTAGATAGATATATCAATGGATTTCAATGTAAGATTGATGATGTCTAGCAAAGGAAATGATTCCATCTTGGTAATTGTCGATCGACTGACAAAGTAGACGCACTTCTTGCCAGTTAAGACAACTAATAATGTAGAGACTTATGCAAGGATTTTTATTCAGAAGATTATGAGGTTGCATGGAGTTCCTGAGAAGATTGTATTAGATCATGGCTCAGTATTCACATCATATTTCTAGAAGAGCTTCGAGAATTCTTTCAGCAGACAACTAGCTTAACAGCGTTTTCCACCCGTAGACAGATGGTCAGATAGAGATAGTCAACCAATTGTTGGAAGATGTAGGCTATCTAAAAATCACGATAGATAGCTGATCTCCATCACGCTTCAACAATGAAAGTTACAGTCAGATAACTTTCGTGCCAACAAACGAGAGCTGCAAACAGAGGACTTTTCACATAGATCAAGAGGGGTTACAAATCAACGACACTTCTGATAGCTGATGAAAACTCTATTCAGTAGCCTTCATAATCAACCGTGAGAGTTACAATCTGACGACTTTCACACCCCATAACAAGCGAAGATCAATGAGCAGTGGCCTTTGCGATGTTGTAATGGATGAGGTTACAAACCAACAACCTCTCCCAAACGCAGAGTCCGCCTCTGCGTTTCTCAAACTCAAAATGCATACGAACTGTGCGTCCTCTAGGTGACATTCAACTCTGCAACGTAGAGTTAAAACAAAAAATGCACAGACTGTGCGTTCTTCAGCAAACACTCAACCCTGCGTCTCGAACTCAAGACGCAGAGTTGAGATTTAGCACACAAGTGGCCTGTGTGGCCTGTGCATTTCAAATCTCTAGAAGAGATTTAACTCTGCGTCTCATGCCTTAGGCGTAGAGTTAAGGCCCAGAACGCCAAGTTAGGCGTTTGACTTGTTCAAACACAAGCTGAACAGCCTCACAACTGTTTATCCCACGTTCTGAGGGATTTTCGCCCACTTAGGAGCAGATTTAGGGGTTGGTTACACCCCATATCCCCCTATAAATAACCACCTTACTCAACCAAGTCAGGGGTTGGATTCTTTGGTTTCAAAACAGCACAAAGGCAGTTGGGTTAATTGGATCTCAGCAGCAAAACAGCACAGAGAAGAGGATTTTCTTGAAATCAAATCTCAGAAGATCATTTCACCAATGGTAGATCTATTTGGCTACTAACCGAATCTTCGGTTCTA
This sequence comes from Asparagus kiusianus, assembly GCA_022839385.1. Taxonomy (NCBI): domain Eukaryota; kingdom Viridiplantae; phylum Streptophyta; class Magnoliopsida; order Asparagales; family Asparagaceae; genus Asparagus; species Asparagus kiusianus. The sequence continues at coordinate 15,058 of BQKN01058222.1, read as the reverse complement.
ACAACTCTGTTACAGAGTTTTTAACTCGCTCTGAGTTCTAAAACTCATGAAGAGTTCCTAATTAAACTTGCAACGCAAGTTTCATTAATCGATTATTCGGTTTTCAACAACTCTTTTTCAGAGTTTTCAACTCGTTCTGAGTTTCTGAAACTTGTTAAAAGTTCTAAACCGAATTCATCATACAAGTCCATCGTTCTCGTGAGATAGTACGGTCAGATCATCAACGGAGAGCGAATTCGACGCAAGCATTCGAAGGAGGCACTCCATCGCTACCAAGAAGAACCCAGTTTTAAACAAAGGGGATAATCAAATTCATTCTCCTCTCTTTTGTAATCGGAATCCAAATTGTAATTGATTTTGAGAGAATACAAATTAATTTTTCTTTCATTTCTTTTGTTGCAAATTTTCCACAAACAAAAGAGGCGACTTTGTTGGGGACTAGTTTCTTTGACGACGAAGTGGTGGTGCAATCCGACATCCACCTCACTGGAACTACCGTCGAAACTCTCGTCGTAGAGTCCGACCAAGCCAAATATGAGGAAGCCCTCTCCTCTGGGTCACTTAGCCCTAAAGCTAAGCGTGATACCCGCAAGACCTCTAAGGAGGTCGTAACTACTGCTGAGATGCTAAAGAAAGCCCTCTCCTTTGGCCAAAACCTTAAACTCGCTCTGCGAGTTGAAGATTCCACACCCGTGTCACTACGGTGTATAATTGGTCATAAGAGACCTATGTCGGAGGAAAATCCAACCAACGCCGACGACGCTGCGGCCAAGGCATTGAAACAGGCTAAGAAAAACACTGCTCGACGAAGGAGAAGATCCATACGGCGAGCACACTTGCGGAACAGCCAAGCTCTCGCCCAACGCAAAGACTGCATTTCTGAGCCTCTACCCTAACTCTACGTTTCTACTCTAGAACGCACACTTCGTGGCAATGAATCCGATTATGAACCTCGGGTAATCCAACTTAAACACGACCCCCAGTGGCGTGTTGTTCAAACTAGACGCACACCTCAGGGGTGCGTCTTAGTATCAAAACGTGACCTTCAAAGGCACGTTCAATCATCTAAACGCACACCTCAAGTGTGCGTTCAATCAAAACACGACCCTCAGGGGTCTGTTCAATCACCCAAACGCACGCCACAGGTGTACGTTCAATCAAAACCCGACCCTCAAGGGTCTGGTCAATCATCCAAACGCACACCACAAGTGTGCGTTCAATCAAAACTAGACCCTCAAGGGTCTGGTCAATTAACCAAACGCACACCACAAGTATGCGTTCAACCAAAACAAGACCCACAGGGGTCTGTTTTATCATCAAAACGCACACCACAAGTGTGCGTTCAATCAGAACAAGACCCACAGAGGTCTGTTTCATCAGTTAAACACAGGCCTCGACCTCGTGTTTATAAACCTAAACGCGACCCTCGTGTTTCTTCTCAAGAACACGACATGGTCCGTCGGGTTCAAGAGAGTCGGCATGGATTTAAGGTTCATGTCCAACCCACACAAGGGCGGGGGGTTCCATCTCCACTCTCACGAGATGTTTCCTAGGTCTCCGACTTGTGTGAACTACTGTCGAGGGGAAGACCAACACATCAAGGGACTCATTCATGCCAATGTGAGCGGCTCACTCCGCAGTCCTCTCCGAATGCAGCTGTTGCGTACCTACACCTAGACAATCGGTGTTCAACAGATTGACGAATGTCGTTAGGCCTCCCAAACGACAGCGTCATCATAAGAAGGCCCCTAAAACCGAATATCCTGAGGTCACGATCAATATGATCGGTAGAGGAAAAGCACCGCATCCTAATTCTGATGAGTCACAATGAAGTGAATCCCCGACTGTCAGAGAAATTTGTGACGAATTCGAGGGAGTATACCGACATACTCGAGCTCGAACAGGAGCTATCCGCTCGGTTGACTACCAAAAGTTAGCCAAGGGGATTACGTCAAGCGATGAACATTCGGCAATAGCCGAATCCCAATCTTCAAGCTCTGTCGGAGCACAAGAGGTTTCTGCTTACATGATGGGAAACCCCAAAGACCTAGCCAAAAGAGTGGACGAACATCACGTCATACTCCAAGCGCAACAAGAGACCCTCCTTCAGATGAAGGATATGTTGGCCCAGCTCCTTGCCGAGAAAGGCCAAAGACCTGAATCTTCCTGAAAAACCACATCAAAGGGAAAGCAAAAAGCGACCAAACATTCGGATCGTGAAACTCACAACTTGGAATCCTCCTCTAAAAATAAGAAGGAGACAGAAAGAGAATTGCATCCTCAGTCGGCTAAAGTGGATGAACTGGAGGCTCGTATTAATGCAATCGCCAATAGAAGCGAGCTCCGTGAAGAATGGGTCGTGCGGCCATATCCCGCTGAATGGGACACAGCCCCTTACCCACCGAAGTTTAAGGCACCTACCTTGCAACCGTTCGATGGTACCGGATCACCGAATCAGCACATATACTACTTCAAGTCACAGACTGGAGATGTGGTAGCGAACAACGCCATCCTGACATGCTTGTTCATCGGCACTCTTAAAGGGGTGGCCTTTGAATGGTTTATGAAGCTGCCTGCAGGATCTATTCAGAAATGGGTAGATTTGGAAAGGCTATTCTTGGCCAGGTTCTTTGAGGACGATACGGAAGTCTCAGTTCCGACTCTTCTATCCACTAAACAAAAGAAAAGAGAGTCCATCAAGGCATATGTTGAAAGATTTCGCAGCATGGCACTGCGATGCCCGTTAGTATGACTCAATCAACTTTGGTTGAAACTTGCAGGCACAATTTACAGACCCAACTCCTCGCTCAGATGGGGGTGGCAGAATGTCACTCCTGGAGGCAACTGGTATCGGAAGGAGAACAAGCCGAAGAGATTGTCGCCCGTGTCAAAGCAGAAGAAGCTGCACGACCCAAGCCGCAGCAGCAACGCAACCAGTATAATGCTCAACGGGCTAAAAGAAAAGAGACTTTGGCAGCCGACGCCAACACGCGAGCATCACCACCTAATAAACAAGGCAAGACACCGAACCAACAAAGAGCGCCTAAGCAGTATTCATTTAAAGAGGAGCATGTAGATACCTTGTTCCAGTTACTACGGAAGAATAACAAGCTGCAGCTTCCCGAAATCGAGAAGCCGGATGAAGCAGGGAAGGTGGATGATCCTAATTATTGCCGCTATCATAGGTTCCTAGGACATCCTACCAGAAGGTGCTATGTCTTTAAAGACATCCTCCAAAATTTGGTGAATGCTAATGTGCTCACCTTGAAGCTAGAGCAAAAGACCGTATCCACTAATTTGATAGCGGTCCAATTCGGTGACTTACCACCGGTAGCGGCCGCAGATGGTGTTGTCCCCATTCATAAAGGAGAAATGCACCTGAAAAACACTAACTTGTATAATCAGAAGGACAGGGGGTTGGTACCTCTCACTACCCCAAAAGGGGAGATCATGTGGGTACATCCCGACCTGGTAGAAGATTGGCATGGGGCGAAAACTACGTCCAAAAAGAAGGGAGGAAAGGCTAAGTCGTCCAACATGATTAGCCCCTCTATTAATGAGAATGATGATCATCTCAAACCTCTTACTGACTCAGAAGAAGAGAGGATTGCCCTAACAGCATACCCAGGAGACAACCCTGGCACTTGGTCTGGAAAGGCTTACTTGAAAAACTACAACCAGAATGCTCAAAAAGCTGAAGAACAGCCCCAAGACGCTGGGGGTTCTGTACCAAAGAAGCCGGCCGATAAAGGGAAATAAAAGGAGCTCCGGTTCAACAAGGAACTTGGGGAGTCGAGCACTCCTTTCCAATTCAATGTCATGGCACAACTGGCCAACATACCGGTCAGGATTACTCTATATGAGCTCCTAAGATTATCCGAAACTACCAAAGAAGCTCTGATCGAAGCCTTAAAGAATACGAAAAGCTTTATTACACAATTCGCTCCGATCCCTGAAGCCTTTGAAGATCAACCTTGCCTGCAATGTCTGCAAGCTGTGAGAAGTTTACCTTGCATATTGTTTACTCAGGAAGACATGCAGGTCAAACACAAGCACGACAGACCACTGTACTACACGGGGTATATCGGATCCTCTGAAATCAGTCGTGTCTAAGTTGACCCGGGCTTAGCACTCAGCATCATGCTTTACAGAGTCATGCAGGTCTTAGGAATCCCTATGCACCGATTGAACACTAATCAGACCACCATCTTCGAGTTCAATGCTAACAGCACTCGGCCCCTAGGAAAGATCAAACTCAGATGCCAAATTGGAGACCTTAAGTCCAAGGTAACATGTTACATCATAAGACCTGCATTAATGAAGATTTTATTTTGGTGTACTTATCTATTGTGTCCTCTAAAAATAAACAAACAGAGAATGATCATAATGCAGGTACCAACTCATGGCACACATTGTGTGCAGAAGCATCCCTCACATTGCCAATTAAGGCATCCTTCACTTCAGATGAAGAAGTAGAAGATGTACAGAAGGCTATCTTTAAAGTCCCATCCAAAAGGAAAGGGAAGAAGCCGATCTGTTTTGGTAAAGTCAAACCCGAACAACTCAAACGAGGAAGTTCAGAGGAAGATGACGGAGTTCCCCAATTCCATTACAACGAACCCAATTCTATATATTTAATGAAACGAATGGGGTATAACTTTAATGAAAAACAGGGTTTAAACTTCGGGAAAGGAAGGCGAACACCAATTCGAATGTCTCTAACCCCCGAAGGAAAACCTCTGGACTACTATCAAAAAATCGAATGAGGTCTGGGCTACGTCACAACTCCTTCTGCCTCAGAAAATGAAATCAGTAATTATCTGCATCAAGATCACTCATCTGGGACATCGTCCTAGGAATCTGACGTCAGTGTCGGACCTTTCTTTAAAAGTTTGACTGTGAACATGGTTTCAACCAGTCATCCAGAGGAAGACGCAGGGGGTGATGAAGAGTTAATTGAATCAACCGACGATCCTTGTATCAAACGTCTTAACATCTTGTGGGATATGTGTTTCGAACAATGCGAACCACCCATTGAAGATAAAGTTATCCAGGTCAACATGGGAGATGAATCTGACCCTAAGCCTATCTTTATAGCTGAAGACTTATCATCATCCGAAAAAGAGGACCTTATATCTCTCATCCGAGAATATATAGATGTCTTTGCTTGGAATTATAAAGATATGTCTGGCCTGGACCCAAAAGTAGCCATGCATCGTCTCAACATTGATCCGGATGCAAAACCCGTTAAACAGCAACAACGCCGGTTTCATCCGGAGGTCATGGAAGCGATTGAGTCAGAGGTTAAAAAGCTTATAGACTCTGGTTTTGTTAGGGAGGAACAACACCCGGACTGGGTGGCCAACATTGTCCCAGTTCCCAAAAAGAACGGTAAGGTCCGGATATGCATCGACTTCTATGACCTTAACGCAGCTTGTCCAAAAGACGAGTTTCCTCTTCCTATCACTGACGTCATGATCGATAACACCTGTGGATATGAAAGGATGTCTTTTATGGACGGATTCTCCAGGTACAACCAGATTAAGATGCACTCGGAAGACGAAAAACATACGGCTTTTAGAACACCACTTGGGGTGTATTGCTATACAGTAATGCCATTCGGCCTGAAAAACGCAGGTGCAACTTATCAACGTGCAATGAACGCCATCTTTCACGATCACCTACGTAAGAAGTTCGAGTGATACGTTGATGATATAGCAGTAAAGAGCCAACATAAAGGCGATCATCTTACAAACTTGAAAACAATGTTCGACATCATGCGAGCACATCAACTGAAGATGAACCCAACAAAATCTTTCCTTGGAGTATCAAGCGGTAAATTCTTTGGATTTATCGTCACATTCAAAGGAATTTCTCTTGACCAAGAAAAAGTGCGTGCTATCCAAGACAAATCACCTCTGAAGAATCTCAAAGAGCTCAGAGGTTTGCAAGGCAGACTGGCCTACATTCGAAGATTCATATCAAATCTTTCAGGGCGTTGCCAACCTTTCGCCAAGCTCATGAAGAAAGGAGTATCCTTTGTTTGGGATGGAGAATGTCAAAAAGCGTTCAAGGAGATTAAGAGATATCTTACTCAACCGCCAGTCCTCGTGGCCCCGATATCAGGAAAACCATTCATGTTGTATGTGAGGGCCATGGAACATTCTCTTGGAGCTTTGTTAGCCTAGAACAACGATCAAGGGAAAGAGCAAGCCATCTACTACTTAAGCAGAACCATGATGGGAGCCGAACACCGGTATAATCCGGTCGAAAAAGAATGTCTCGTTTTGGTATTCGCAGTTTAAAAGATGCGACATTACCTAGTTGGAGAAACAATTCACGTCATCTCTAAGGTGAATCCCTTGAGAGTTCTGATGACAAAGCCATCATCTCTAAATTATCCGCTCGCAAAATGGGCCATTCTCTTGTCACAATATGATATGCAATTCATGCCCCAAAAGGCGGTCAAGGGTCAAGCATTGGCAGACTTCTTAGCCGATCATCCGGTGCCAGGGACATCTAAATTGCACGAAGAACTACCTGATGAAGTCGCTGAGGCTTGCGTTACTCAAGAAGCTACGCAAGTGTGGAAATTATTCTTCAACGGTGCATCTAGAGCAAATCCTCATGGAGCAATTACTGTAGGAGTGGGGGTCGTACTCGTTTCCCCAAACGGCCACGTGATCCCAAGAGGGTTTTCATTGATCGAACCTTGTACCAACAATGTAGCCGAGTATATTAGGAATGCAATTTGCTGAAGAACTCAATATTTGGCATCTCGAGGATTACGGTGATTCTCAGCTCATCGTAAATCAAGTCCGAGGGGAATACGAGGTACGTCATGAGGATCTAATCCCGTACTACTTTGTAGTTCTAAAACAAGCTAAAAAGCTCAAGGTTACTTTATTCAATACATTCCGCGAGCTTAGAATGCTTATGTGGATGCTTTAGCCTCTTTGGCAACTTCATTAGCTTTGCCACCAGGGGCTGAAACAATGATACCAGTCACGGGACGCGAGTTATACTATTACAAGATTCCTGTAGAGGAAAATTCATACAAGACAACGACAGGAGAAGTATGTACAACCTCTATGGAGTTCAAATCTAGGGATTGGAGATTCCCATATATCGACTACGTCCTGTACGGAATTCTGCCCGATGACCCTAAGGAAGCAGCTTCCATCAAACGAAAGGCCCTCCGATTCTATTATGATGTAGTTTCTCTAATCCTGTATCGTAAATCACATGATGGAGTTTTGCTTCGATGCCTCTCTCGAAGGGAAGCAAAAGACGCCCTCAAGGAAGCTCACGATGGAATGTGTGGAGCTCATCAACCTGGGGTTAAATTAGGGGACCGCTTCCGACGAATTGGCTATTACTGGCCAAAGATGTTCTCAGACGCAGTTGATTACGCTAAACGTTGTCACGCTTGTTAGATTCATGGGGATTTTATTTACCAAGCGCCAAGTAACTTACACCCCACGTCCGCATCTTGACCATTTAAAATGTGGGGTATGGATATCGTAGGACCAATATCTCCTCCGACCTCCAAAGGACACCGGTTCATTTTAGTTGTAACCGATTACTTCTCCAAATGGGCAGAGGCGGTCCCGTTGAAAGAAGTCAAGACCTCAAGTGTGATTAAATTCATCAAACATCACGTCATTTACCGTTTTGGAGTCTCGAGATGAATAGTTCACGACAACGGGACACAATTTGTTAGCTTTTGGTTTCAAAGATTTTGTGATAAATTTAGAATCCAAAGTGTCGTATCTACGGCATATTATCCGCCAACAAACGGCCTCACAGAAGCATTTAATAAGACCATCGTGAAGCTTCTTAAAAAGTTTGTTTCTAAAAGCCGATGTGATTGGGACGAAAGGCTCGGTGAATGTCTGTGGGCTTACCGCGCAACGGTAAGGAATCCTACAAGAGCTACGCCATTCTCTTTGGTGTACGGTTGCGAAGCTGTACTACCACTTAAGATTCAAATCCCTTCCCTGAGAGTCGTGGTTACAACTGGACTAACGGAAGAAGAGAAACATCAACGACGTCTGGAAGAACTTGAAGCCCTGGACGAGAAACGACTTCAAGCTCAGCAACAGATCGAATTATATCAAGCTCGTATTTCTAAAGCCTATAAGAAAAAGGTTAAGGAACAGATTTTCAAGAAAGGAGACTTAGTTTTGGCCAACAGACAACCTATGGTAATGACACACAAAACCAAAGGGAAGTTCAATCCTAAATGGGAATGACCGTTCGTGATAGAATAAGTCTATTCGAATGGAGCTTATCGCCTCATTGATCAAAAAGGAGACAGGCTCATGATGCCAGTTAATGGGAAATTTCTTAAAAGATATTTTTCCTAAATCATGTAGCCCCCTAGACTCCAGCCAAGTCAGGCTGGGGGTTGCCAATTCATAGTGTGTCTCGGGAATGAATTTTATTTTCATGTCTTGTATGTCGTTATGTTAACATTACACTTCTGACGATTGAAATTTTCTGGAATTATTCTAAGTGGTAATAAAGAGAATTTCGTTTTCATGCTTACAACATTTGCATTACTTTTCATCGTCCTGAACTAGAGTTTAACGAAAGAGATGATGAAAAGCAAAAAGATATCATTTTAATTCAATATTGTTAATGTGAATACAAAGTGAAGACAATTGAAATGAAAACGATACAAAATTATTCCCTAGCGAAAAAGCAATCCAAACCCTAAACGTCAGGGCCCATCAGCCTAAAAGACTTGAGCTTAGATTTCAAAGCCAATATTTTCTCCTCACGAGCCTTTTTGACTTCTTCTGTTATCTTGCTCCTGAGCTCCTCTTCATTTGGTGCTGCTTCTGCAATTTCTCGCCTAATCTTATCAGCAGCAACAATTTCATCACAATAGCCTTTGAAAATCCCGTCACAGTAAGCAGCTAATCCCTTTATTACTTCCATGTCGCCAGCTAACTGAGCATTTATCTGAGATAGTTCAACACCAGCACGGGTAAGCTCTGCTAGAGTATCCCGGATAACCGTAGCAAAATTGCCCAGATCTACTTGCACTTGGAGATGTTCCCCACGCAGGCGGGCAATACGAGATTCTGTTTCAGACAGACTCTTCTGAAGAGCCTCTTGCTGTTGTGCTTTCAAAGCCTTGGCGTGAGAAAGAGCCCGATCCACTTCTTGTCCTATGTCGTCGCGTTGTAGCATAAAAAGGAATTCCAATTAAGATTCCAGAATAATGATGCCCTCGCGATAATTCTCGGTCCATAATGCATTCCCCTGGTTCCTGATCTTGGCGAGACATTCCAGTAGATGGGGTTCAAAAACTTTGAAACTCTCGTCCCTGAGACTAACGATGTCGATAGTCATTTTCATCCAATGTTCTAATTGCTCAATAAGCTTCCTCAAAGTTTCCGAGCTTGGGGGTGGAGCAGTCGGATAAATAAAGCAATTCGCATAATCAGTGCAAGTGGGACAAGGGACAGCTTCAGGTAATAACTTTTCGGACGTATTGGACACTGGGCCCGGAGTGGCAGACCCCCGCCTACCTGTTATCACTTCAGGACAGGGAGGAGCAGCTTGAAGCATAGTATCCCCTATGTTCTCAGGAGATGGAGCACGCGCCGACTTTATGGCATCCCCCATCAATTTGGCTTTATTGGAGTTCTTAGCTGCAACGGGCTTCCGCTTGCGAACTATCCTATCATATTTACCTACCTCCTCAGCAGTAAGGGGCCTCTTCCCTGATGATCTTAAGGAGCGAGGCTCAGGAGGGGGTGCTCCCTCGAGAACTTCTTTAGTATCCTCTTCTTCAGAAGGCTCAACAACGGGTAATTCCTTCGGGATCTCCTCGATTCCGACCGCCTCTTGTTCGCAGGATAGATAATCCTCAATCCCTGATAATCGAGTCCTGCCAGAACCACTTCTCGATTTATAAATTCCCCGGATTTCATTTATACATGAAGAGTATATATCATATTCTGGGATTTGAGAAGCCTTGTCAAACCAATCGCAGAAATCTGCTACGGTGGAACAGCTAGGCGGCAAACTAGGCAGAGTAAACTGCGCATGAGTCCCTCGGGCAGAAAAGAAATACCAAGCACGAGCGCCTTCGTACAGATTCCCGATGTGAGCTAATTGCGGGTTAGGGTTACCAACATAAAGCTGGTCGTACCCAAATTGTCGGGCAAAACGCGAAGGAACGTATGGCTCAATTATGCATCTCTCACCTAGTCGGAAGACCAGGTAGCCCACTCTGATAGCAAGAAGCCATTGAAAAGTCCTTGTGTTTAAAAGCGAAGACCCTTCGAAGGCTACGTCGCCAAACTTCGGGCCTTCTTCTTCTGCCCCATCAAAACAAGGGCGGCAGCAAAAGAGATCATAATTGTTCTCCAAAAACAAGAGTTGTCTAACCCAGACTATGTACACAGACGTCCACATGGCTGACTCAAGCCTCTGGATGAAAGGAACAGAAGTTTCACTATCATGTATGATCCCCGTCATCAAAGAGGGACAATGCAGCACAAACAAAGCCACTAAATAAGTATAAGGCATTGGCATGCGGGGTTGGGGAGTCTTCTAAACTTCCCTCCCGGCAACATTCATCTCCTTAACGTCGAGGAGTTCTGAAACCAAATCTCGTAGGCCTCTTTGCAGACAACCTGTCATCGCAGAGAGAAGACTTAGTGGTCTCCCATGAGCCAAGAGAACGGCTGGGTAGACAACCTCAACCAAAATCGGTTCAGCTGGTTTCGACGGCACGACGCACCGCTTCAACCATAGCATCAGGAAACCAACAAGGAGGGCCGTGTCAGAGATGGGAATGGCAGCTTGATGATTGTAGGCGTATAAAACTGCCTATAGGTCCCTTAACACAGCTCGACGCGGTGATTCGACAAAACAACGAACCATCGAGTGACGATGCGATGAGGTCAATGAATTGCACACGAGCAACGGAATTCGTGTGCGGAACCAATCCAACAGTTCGGGGAATCAAGTCAACAAATCGATTCCAGGCCAAGTCAACCACAAACCGAAAACAGCGGAAAAGACCGGAACGAACAACACCCGAGGGGACTTGGCCGAAACCGAGCCACCCCAAGGTGGCTCGGCCCAAGCCGAGACACCCTAAGGTGGCTCGGTGGCCGAGCCACCCCAGGGTGGCTCGGCATGAGCCGAGCCACCCTGAGGTGGCCGGTTCTTCCCCCCCCCTCTCTTGTGTGCACACGGGCACAGTTCAGAGAGCCTATAAATAAGCCAAGGGGTTCTTCATTTCAAAAGGTTGGAAAAGGAGGAGTCGAAGCTCTGCCGGATTCAGATCTCAAAACTTAAAAAGATCGGAGCTTTAAGACATTGAAGACTTGCCCATCCAGATCCGGTGCTCGGCGATCATCAACACCAAATAAGGCAGGAGTTCGAGAGGACCGGATCTCAGATCTACGTTGCTATACTCCGGATCAAAGCTTGGTCTTTGATCCCGAGATTCGAGCGGTTGCTTCCTTGGTGAAACAATCCCTCCGGCTATTATTTCCTTGGTGAAATAATACCCGTAATACTGCGTAGATCCGACCAGATCTAGATCTCGTGGTGGTTCACGGATAAACCCCGGCGCAGGCAAATAACCCACGCAAGCGAGCGGCCGCAAAACAGGAGCTCGCGATTCGTTCGACAAACAAGGAAACGAAGTTGTAATTTTCATTTCTTTTTATTTGATTTTCGTTGTAACCGGATCTTATAAAAAGACCGGATCTTTGTAATCGATAAACAATTACCAAGTGTGCAATGGAATCAGTAATGAAGAAAGCAATAATTTTTCCCGCGAACAATCTGGCGACCACAGTGGGAGCCACCGATCTCGCTGCCGAGATCGTTGCGTCGCAGCCACGGATCTCAATCCCGGTCGTGGAGGAGGTCGAATACGAGTTCGACCAGCAAAAGTACGAGGAGTACGTGTCCTCGTCTGGATCAATCTCCCCTCGCAAGTCCTACAAGTCCAAGAAGTTCTCCTCCAGGAGAAAAGTTCGTTGGTACGAAGAAGTTGAACCTACCAACGAAGATCTCGCCCCGCTGGATGCCGAAGCTGCATTGGGTGAGATCTCTCTAACTTCCAACCAGGTCAGATCTGCTCTGGCCAAATCTTCCGTTGCCGAGGGCGTGGTGACTCTCTCGAAGAGAGCCCGCCAAAGGTAACGTCAACGCCTTGCGAAACAATTCGCAAAGGCAATGGAATCTGTGGACGGGATCCGCTACAACACGGATCTGAAGAACAGAAGAGGCAAGCAGCCTCAACAACAGATGAGTGGCAACTCCTCCAAGCCGCCAACCAACGAATAGATCCGCGTCAAACGGAATTGTTCAACACTTGAGGAGCGCATTCACAAGCGCCACGCACTCTCAGCACAAGCACGGGCTCAAGTCCAAGAAGCCCGTAGAAGTTTGCAGAAGGAGATGGCCAAGAAGCCGCCACCAACCCGCCAAATATGGAAGCCGAAGTCTGAAACCGCAACTCAGGATAAGGAACAATCAGTACAGCCTTCAAAACGAGTTCAACCTTCCAAACCATCCCGGAGAAGGAGGTCAATCTTGGAGCGCCTCGGTCCAATTCCCGATGAGCGCGGCAAAGTTCATGAACGCTTGGGCCCGATGAAGAAGCCCCGAAAGACTCAACATGCTGGGGGTCACTGTCACTTTCAGCATGACAAGGAGTTCAAAGCAGCTGCGCAGGCCAATTTGCGCATTGACGTCCAGGAGCCTGCTGAGAGCTCACGTCCACAAAGGTAGGTTTCGAGGCGTGTAACTTTTGACAGCCCGAAGAAAACAATTCGCCCTCAGAAAGAAACGTTGTCGTCCGATGACGATGACGTTATACCTGAGAGATCATACCAACACACGATAGGTTGCTCCGACTTTCATACGGACGAGCTGTACTATCGTGCTGGGGCTACGAGCAGAGCCAGAAAGAGAAGCCCTCAAAGGCTTGAAACTCAGTGTCCTTGTTTTAAGCTCATTCGGGCGGTACTGTCTGAGTGCAATTGTGTCAAGGCAGTCCCCAAGAGAGTTTCGGTGTTCGAAAGACTTAGCACTGGACAGCCAAAGCCAAGGCCCAGGCGGTTCCGACGAAGAAGAGCGGTGGTTGAAAACAGAGAATTCCCGAGGGTCACCGCTAATATGACCAGCACAGGGACATCGACGCGGGATGATCTCGAGTCGATTCTGAAAGCATCCCGGCGCCTAACCCGTCTACAGTCCGGAGCCATCGCACGAGGAACTTATGGTAGAGTTCGGATAAGACCACCTTCAGAAGATGAGGAATCGGATGCTTGCTCTGCGGTTACGTCTGACAACACCGTATCCAGCGAAGGAGAACCCCGAGAGTCATTCATGATAAGCGCGGAACAAGTGGCCAAGATGCTCAAAGAGGCCATGGCTAAACAGCAAGAGAGCTTCAGACTCGAGATGCAGATGGCCATGCAGACCATGAGAGAGATGCATGACCAACAAATCCAGGCATTCAGGAACCAACAAGGCGAACCAAGTCGTCATAACCAGAACAATCTGGAAAATGAGGACATAGGTACAAATGAAACTCATAATGCCAATAACCCTCCCATCAACGCAGGGGGTGGTAACGAGGATGCTAACGAAGGTACAGGTGAAAACCTGAAGATCAAAAACCTCGAGAATAAGATCAATACGTTGATTTCTGCTCAAGAGGTGAAGAAGACGGGCATTCCTTATCCATACCCAAAAGAGTGGGAATCAATCCCCTATCCGAAGAAGTTTAGTTTAATCAACTTCACGCCGTTCGATGGGAAGGGTTCCCCACTCAGCATTTCATTTACTTCAAATCGCACCTGGGTGTTATCTCCGGCAATGAGCCTCTGATGGTGCGGTCATTCGTTGGCACTCTTCGCGGAGCCGCCTTCGATTGGTATCGCCGCCTCAAGCCAGGAAGCGTGAATAGCTGGGACGACATGGAGACAAAATTCCTCGCTAACTTCTTCGATGACGACACCGAGATATCCATCGGAACGTTGCTCGACGAGAAGCAAAAGGACGGGGAACCGGTCGAAACCTTCGTCAAGAGATTCCGTTACAAAGCGTTGAATTGCCGGGACCCGATCACCGAGCCGTTCATTCTCCAGACTTGCCACAACAACCTCGCATTGGACGTGTTGGAAGCAATGGGAACAGCACCGTCCAACACTTGGAAAGACTTGAAGGTCCAAGGGGAACAAGCCGAACGCTTCCTCCGAAGGAAGAAGGCCGAGAGGAGTCAATCGACGACAAATCCTCCGAACTCGAACTTCGCCTCCCGTGGTAAAGGAAAGACACCTGCAATGACTGTCGATACTAATCAAACATCGCAACAGCAGTCCCAGAGGCAGCAAAAGACTTTGGATCAGAGGCCTCAAAAAGAGTACTCCTTCAAGGACGAAGATGTTCCAGCCATCTTCAAATCCCTCCTTGACAATAACAAGATCAAGCTCCCACCGATCACGAATCAGGAGGAAGCTGACGATATTACGGATTCGAAGTACTGTGCATACCACAGGAGGATCCTTCACCCCACCAAGGATTACTTTACGCTCAAAAATAGCATCCAGACCTTGGTGGAGGCCGGCGTCATAACGCTAGGGTAAGCCGGTCAAGAACGGTAAAACTCCAACCGGTATAAGAGTATAAATTGCTTCCTAACACTCCGAAGAGTATACGAGTATATACTGCTTCTCAATCCTCCGACCGGTATAAGAGGTTAAACTGCTCCCTGATACTCCAATAGGTATATGAGTCTAAACTATTTCCACGGGAAGTTCCTGAAGAGTGCCATGCGTGGTATTCTTAAGGATAACCCGATCGTACAGCTGATACAATGATACACCCAGTTTTGCAAAGAAAGCTGGGGGTCGATAATTCATGTAACGGGAAGTTCCCGGAAGAATGTTAAATGTAATATTCTTAGGGATAACCCGGTCATGATGAATAAAGTGATGAACACTAAACTCCTAATTTCCGAACACTCTTTTGCTGAGATGAAATCCGATCACTTCATTGGATCAATTTT
>BQKN01058221.1:0-31989 GCA_022839385.1 Asparagus kiusianus | reverse complement strand
TACAATTCTTTTTACTATTCTTCTTGTTACAAAATTTCCACCAAACAGTTAGCGTCTAACACACGTTGCCGGGGTAGCCTATTCCCGTAACAATGGCGAAGTCTACGTATTCAATATCGTAGCATTAAGTCTAAGGGAGTTCATTCCTTTAGCACAACGTCACATGCGGAACGGACTTAAAACAATCCGCATGTAAGCCCGATTCAAACGGTAATCGGTAAGAGCATGTCAAATCCGTTGAGGGCTGAGGATTTGCCAAAAATCCTAAGTCAACGTCTGATACACGTCGCTGTTTAGTCTTTTCACAGGAGAAAGACGAAGTCTACGTATTCAATATTGTAGCACTAAAAGGGTTAACTCTTTTAGCTTAACGTCACATGTGGAACGGACTTAAACAATCCACATGCTAGCCCGACTCAAACGGTAGTCGGTAAAGGCTCATCAAACCCGTTGATGGCTGAAAATTTGCCAAAAATTCTATAAATGCGAGTCATTGACGCACCAGCTCGGTTAGTCGTTCTCGTGACTCGAGTATCCAAGATCTACACATGCAGATGAATCATCTTTAACAGTTGGTCCTGCAACCCCAACACTTGGAACCGCCATGCTCCAATACCTTAAGAGCTTAAACTGTGTCGATGTCAGGCCATCCGAAACCCTAGGTCAACGCCGGTCAACGCGTAATCCTAGGTCAACGCCAATCAACGCGTTGTGATAAAAAAGTCAACATATAGCGATTCGAAACCCTAGGTCAACGCTGAACGATCCGAAACCCTAGGTCAACGCCGGTCAACACATTGTGACAAAAAATTAATGTACGATGGTCTGAAACCCAAAGTCAACGCCGAACAATCCGAAACCCTAGGTTAACGCCGGTCAACGCGTAACCCTAGGTCAACGCCGGTCAACACGTTATGACAAAAGTCAACGTACGACGATTTGAAACCCTAAGTTAGCACGATGCGACAGAGATAATTAGTTCTAAGTCAACTCAAAGACACGAGCCAAACTCAACTCATCAGTTTTAGATTCGAGACTTCGACGACGGCCAGACGATAAACGCAGCGCCGGAAGAACTTTAGCTATTCGTCAAAATATCGAATAGATTGAAAATCGAAGGAGTAAAGAATTGAAACTAACTACAGGTCCTTTACGCCGACCGAAGGCTGGACCAATCATATCCAAAGTATTCAAGCCTCTTCTATAAAAGAAACGAGACTGGAACGCTTTGAAGGGGGTATCTGTAGGTGTTGAAAATTGCCTATAGGTCTCCACGAACAGTTCGAAGCTAAGAGAAGATGATGAAAGTCACTATCCAAGTCACAGGATCTTGATTAACATCGACAAACACTTGAAGTGAATCGACGAACTATGTGAAGCGGAGCTTAGGAATAACGAGGATGCGAACTGATCGGGAGCCTCGCGTCGCTTACAAAAATTAAAGCACCACTCATATCCTAGTTTACTCTATAATGATCCAGTCATTAAAGCTTATAGATCTCCTCGCCGGCTTTCCAACACACTTTGAATCACTCAAATCTGAGTTCGGATGAAGAAGTTACGGAGGAAATGGACAAGCACGCAAAACGGACTGTCTCAGCCTAAGCTAAGACACCCCGAAGTGTCTCGGCCCAACCGAGACACCCCAAGGTGTCTCGGCAAGGTGGGATACACCCTAAGGTATCTCGGCCAAGGCCGAAACATCCTAAGGTGTCTCGGCCAAGGCCGAGACACCCAAGGGTGTCTCCATTTAGGCAGAGACACCCAAGGGTGTCTCCATCCTCGCTGAGACACCCGAGGGTGTCCTGGGCCCTAAAAATCAGATTTTGTTGTTGTTATACGGTTTTAACCGCCTAGATACCTTGGAGCCTATAAATACAGCCTCAGGGTCTTCATTTTTACAGAGCTGGATTTTTTAGAAAGTTGGCGAAGCCCTACTGGATTGAAGATTAAAAGTGCACGAACTTCAGAGAGGAGGAGGAGAGATCGGATCGAGTTCATCGGCATAAAGAAGAGGAGCTCGTCAGATCTGCAGTTCCTCGGGTCCGTTCCTTAAGATTATCCCGTTGTGATAATCTTAAGAAGAGCAATTATCTCGTCATTGCCGAGATAAGCGCTACAGTTTCTTGATTCCTTCGCGAATCAACGAAGCTCTGCCCGATTTTTCAGTAATCAGATCTGATCGACGGTGGTCAACGGATATCAACATCCCCGTCATAGGCCAAGATCCCACGCAAGCAGCGGACGATAAACACCCGTTGCGTTTGTTTGAAGAGAGTTGTATTTTTTTATTTTTTTCATTGTGTAAGAAAATCTTATAAAAAGACTAGTTTTACTTTGAATCTGTAATCGATAAACGTGTAATAGATTCAGTAATGTAGAAATCAACTTTCACCGCAAACAGATAATAATCACAATTAGAGTTTTATTAGGATTAGGATTTGAATTAAAAATTACACTTTAATCAATTGGATCTGAACAATGATAAAAAAGTCTCTTATGTTGAAATCTAAAAGACATTTTGTTGATATCTAAAAGGCAAAATGTATGTGGATATTACTTTGTATGTGGACTATTAACTTCATGTCCTTTTGTCTTCCATCATGTATCTATAAATTGTACGATGTATAAAAATGGAATGGACGGAATAAAAATTACAATTTCTCTTCTTCTCTTGTCTCTTGTCTCTTGTCTCTTGTTGCATTTCTTTAGTATATTACAATACGTTATCAGCATGATTGTTCTAGCCGGTTCGTGGTCGGTTCAGCTTCAGGAGCTTCTTGGAGCATTTGTTTGAGGAAATGAATAGGCTGAAGGGTGTTCACTGTTTCCTTGGAGCTCTTTCGTCTTCAACGTATGGCAGCACAAACACTTGTTCAGTTATTGCTTCAGGTGAAGTGAAAGGGGCTAGTGAACCAAATTTGTCCGATCCTACTGAAAAGGCTGTACGAGGTGGGGTAAGTTACAAGCCCACATGCTTCTTTTATATGCATGAAGCTTATTCTCATACTGATTTGCTTCTTATTTTTTTTACTCTGTATGATTCTCTTACGAGTCTCTTTTTCATGTTTAACATATTACATGTTGATATCATATTTGTAGAAAAATAATAAATATTACTAGAATTTATTGGAAATCTGATATTTGAGCTGTAATATCCATGCTATCTGTTGCAGCATGTCCTTAATATGCTAGTTCATCCAGGTGACTCTGTTCTCTTAAAATATTGGCTATACATACCTCCTGGATGTTGCAATTTTTTTTGTTTGAATCCTTCAGGGTCCAAATTTTGCTGATTAATTAAAATCATTGGAGTAGGTCTCTCCATGCTATTAATTCTTTCACCAGGAGCATAATAAACAGTAGGTGTGTGGTTCGGATTTGACCATAATAGTCAGGTGAATTGGCTTGCATAAATAGCATGCAATTTTGCTGGATCAAAGACTAAATTGTTTATTTAGTACATTGGCCTGAATTTATGGTTTTATGCATTCAACAGGACGAGGTTGTTTTGACCGTACCCAAAGAAATTTGTGTCTTATTATGATTTGATTCTGATCTAGCCTACCAAAAGGACAGATGTCTTCATTTTTTTTATGTAACTTTTGCTAGAGGTGAAAGTATTTTGTTTTATTACTCATCTTTATTCTCAAAGTTAAGAAAGATGAATTGAATTGTTGGTCGCTAAAATGGAAAACATATCAGCTACCTAGTCTAGAGTATGAATAGACAAAGCATCAATCATGAAAAAAATTCTCATAATATATCAATTTGATGCTTTTGCTTTAAATATTCTATTTGCTTGCTTGAAGTAAAATCTAAGCCTCATGATAACTTGAAATTAAGTTGTGGATTTTTTTAAAGCTCATGTTGGTATCCATAAGTGGTCCATTTTTTATTGCTAATTGTACTGATTCTCCTTCTCCACTAAAATTATGCAATATTTATTTCTATCCAAAATTGCCTTGGTGGTGTTTTGAATCTGGCAACCTTGAGTTTAAAAGAAATGATAGCACAAACTGGTTATGCCTTTATTTAATTTTTACTTGCTTGAGTTTATGATGTTTTTGGTGATTATGTGTGATCTTACTAAAATATGAATATATCTAATTTCTCATGCACTAATTTTTCGTCCCCATGATTAGTGCACTGTGATATATGATAGTTACTTGTCTTTGGCCTCAAACGTTCATTTTTACTGACACTCTTGTGATTTTTACACAATTATATCTCTTGATTCTTTAAGTATCTTTGCCCAGAAGGCAAACACTTTAAATTTCTCTCTATCAATTAAGACGTGAAAAATTAAATGCCTCGGTAAAAAGTATTCACTTTTCTGGGCAATCCCTGAAGGATCGTTTTGATCTATGGAAGCCAATAATCCTTCCTCAAGCGCAATTAAAAAATTAAATCTAGAATTTTTTTTTTTCAAATACATAACTAAATATGATTCAGCTCTGTACCATATTATCTAACAGCTGAAACTCTGTAAGCAGAACATTACAGATAGTGACAAAATTGATCAAAAGTTATTTTCCCCATTCCATGCAAATAATATTGTAATCTAGCAGCAGTACATGACCAAGAATTACACTTAGCATTCTGAATTGATATCTACATTAGTAGTTGCAGAGAAGCACAACCAATTGATGATTAGAAATCACAATGTCAGACTAGTTGACTTACGAGTTGTGTTTGTAGCACATGCTACAATTCAGAAAATTACTTATACGCGTGGACAAGGGGGAGGCTATGAACATAGTAGGAAATCTTATCCTGTAGCCATTTTTGGATTTAAACTCTCGACTAAGTATAATTCAACAAGTAATTTTGTACTCTTACAATATTACAATTAAAAGCATTATGAACTAATTCTTGCATTAGTAGTTATTAAAAACATAACCAGCTGTTGTGAAAAACCATAATGCAAGTTTAATTGGTTCAGTCGTAGTTCCTGAAGCACATGTCATAATTCAAATTAATATTCATAAGCTTGGACGAGGGGGAGGTGGTGGATCTTATTGAGGTGGTCAAGGTAAACTATTTGGTTTTTCTATATTTGGATTATATACATTTGTCAGACAATTTTAATTTATCTTGATTTTGCTTTAAACTCTTGTGAACCAATGTGGTTTTTATTCATATGTGTATATTTTAGAATTTTCTGACCTAAAATACATCATGTTGCGATGAGTTTGAGATTTAGGGACCCAAATTCTTTTAAACTCTGGCATGAGCGATTGGGTCATCTTGGGCAAAATATGATTTGTCGGATTTCCTTAAATAAAATGGGGCATTCAAACCAAATTCGACCAACTGCATATCACAATTTTTCCCCTTTATCTAATACGTGGTGAACAAGCAAAATATTTCCCATCTGCGTATTCTTTATTTGCAGTCCATGTTTCTATATCACCACCATAGCGTGCCTCTATAGGACCTCGGTGAAGGTACATACATAATTTATGAAACTCCATTAATAATTTAGTACCTATGGCCCATATTAAGGGATCAATTTATAATTTGGTACGCTGACTGTATTTTTATTGAAGATCAATTCTCAACATTAGGGGGAGATTAGTGCCCAAAATACAAAATAATGTCAAGAAATTCCATTGGTAAAAAAGATCTTCAATATTTATATCCACGTACTAGTCAAACTGAACCAGAAGTTCACATGATAATCTGCTAAGAAAAGAGTGACTAAGCCCCATATTCATGTTGTGTATATCATTAATGATTTGGTATGCCAGAAGCATATAAAACATGTTAGTATAAAAGATAAAAGTCCACGGCAAACTAAATTATATTTAGAAAGACAGTCACTCCTATAACCTCTGGAAGAGGTTCATCCTGAAGATGGAATCTCCAGAAAAGTTGCACGTACTTGATAATCATAATATTGGAGATGCGAAACGACCAAATCCAATTGTTAAGGGAAATTACGAGAATTTGGTTGACATAAAATAAGAATTAAAGTGGCCACAAATTTGTGAAAAAGGAGAAATGTATAATAGAAATATAAAAGTTGTCGACAACATAGTTTCCTCTATAGTTGCTCTTACTATCTCCAAAAATAATCTGGATCTAGAACCTAAGTCGGTAGCAGAGTGCTTGAAGCACTCGAACTAGGTGAGATGGAAAGTGGCAATTGAGGCTGAGCTAAACTCGCTAAAGTATTTTGAACCTATAGTCCATATATCCCTGCAGGATATAAATGGGTCTTCATAAGATAAATAAATGAGAATTGTAAGGTGGTGAGATATAAAGCGAGATTCATAGCTCAATGGGTTCACGCTGAGACCCGACATCGATTTAGATGTAAAATATTCTCCTATTAGTGATTGTATTACGTTCCACAAGTTAATACCTATGGAAGAAACTATGAATTTATATATACAGTATATGTAAATCATGACCATATTTTTATATGAGGCATTAGATGCTAATATTTTTATAGGAAAGTCCCTGATGGACTTAAAATTCCTGAATTAAGAGAAAACTAGAATCGCAACATGTATAGCATTAAATTATAAAGGTCGATATACGACTTGAAACAGTCGAGTAGAATGTAGTATAACCGACTGAGTGAGTTCCTCCTGAAGAGGAGATATGCAAATAATGATGTCTTCCCTTGTGTGTTTATAAAGAAATTTGAAAATGACTTCTGTATTATATCAGTCTATATTGATGATATAAATGTTATTGAAATGCATAAGGAGCTTACAGAAGCTAGCTCATGCCTAAAGACGAAGTTTGAAATGAAAGACTTGGGAAAAACCAAGTTTTGTCTCGGCCTGCAGATCGAGCATTTTCCCAAAAGGAATTTTTCTACACCAATCAACCTACGTGAAAAAGGCTTTGGAAAGATTTTATATGGATAAATCTCATCCACTTAGCACACCAATGATCGTCCGGTCCCTCGAAGTGGATAAAGACCCATTTAGACCCAAAGAATATAATGAAGAAAAATTAGGGCCAAAAGTTCCCTATCTGAGCGCCATTGGAGCTCTTCTCTCTCTCGCAAATTGCACCAGGCCTGATATTGTATTTGCGGTAAACTTGCTAGCAAGGTATAGTGCTTCTCCTACAAGGAGGCATTGAAATGACATTAAACATTTTATTCGCTATCTTCAAAGTACAAAAGATCTTGGACTATTCTATAAAAGAAACCAAGATATGACATTGGTGGGCTATTAGTGTTGGCCTTCTTGTTTTGATGATGTTTAACAAACAATTTACCACTAATGTTGTTTGTCTAGTATTTGTGTCTTCCATGTATTATAGACAAACAACGTTGTTGGAGGATGGATGGAATAACGCTTTAACGACGATATCAAATGGAGGTTGGCGGAAATGTGGAGTGAAGCAACATACAATTCAAGTTAAAGATCAAGTTCAAGCTTCATCCGCAACGTGTACCAAGTCAAGCTTATTGAAGATCAAGATCAAGCTTGGGTAATCTAGTTTAGGCTTTATATTATGTGTGTTAAGTACCTTAAGCTCAATATCATATACACACACGTATTTGGTTTCTATGTATATATATAGTTATATATATACATGCATGGTTTTAGGTTTTCATGCTTTGGACACACTTGCAAAATACATGAGTTTTCACAAATAGAAATTAAATTTGAGAAATTCTTTTTCTAACATGTTTGTTTTCATGTTTACAAACATTTTGCAAAGTTTCATCAAGTTTGGAATTGATTTGTTATGTTTAATGGAATTTACAAAATCATGTTTTTCGTTCGTGCATGTTCGTGCATGTTTTACAAAAAAGATGAGTTTTCATAAATGAGAAGTGATATTCAAGAAATTCTTTCTTTGGCATGTTTATCTACATGTTTATAAACTTCCCTCAAAATTTTACTATTTTTGGAGTTGATTTACTGTACCAAATTGATTTTACAAAATCGTGTATGTCTGCAGTTTTTCAGAAACTGTAAATCCGTCTTCAAACATTTATTTCTCTCAACTGGAAAAAGTTTTTTCAGAAATTCTTTCTCTAACATGTTATTGTACATGTCTAGAACATTCTTTCAAAAGTTCATAATTGTTAGAGCTGATTTACTATTTTTTATTGAGTTTACAAAACTTATGCGCACTGCTACAGTACAATCGGTCGACCGGAAATTCCGTCGGTCGACCGACGAACTGTCTGGAAGTTTTCTTCGTTTCTTTCCTTGCTCTCGGTCGACCGTGATTTTCCTTGGTCGACCGTCGTAATTCCAACAGCTATTTTTTGAGCCGTTGCAGTGTGGTTTTTTGGTCTTTTTCTTTGGGGTTTTGGCTGAGGTTTTGGGAGGCTATATAAACCCCCCTTGATCTCAGTTCTCTTAAGAAAGAAAGAGAGTTTTAAAACAAGTTTAAGAAAGTTTTAATCAGGGGTTTAAGTTTGTTTAAAGTGTGTTTATAAGCTTTTAAGCATTTGAGTGTTTTTGGTTTTGTGAATCAATTCCACAAGAGCTTGAGGAGATCATCTATTGAAGTTTGAGCTTCCAACTATTCTCCCTCCATCTCTTGTCATCTATAGAGAAGTTTTATTAAACTCAATTCTAGCATTTTATAAGTTTGTTCTTAATTTCATAAGCTATATTTCATATTGAGTTTATATTGTTTTATCTCTTTGTTCACACACAACCTATTGAGCTTATTGTATTTGCATACATAGTATATTTTGGGTTGTGGGGTTTGTGACTTAGAGTTGTGCTTAATTGAGTTCTCACCTTGTTAGAGAGAACAATCATTTATTATATTGTGCTTATCGTGAGAATCACTTTGTAATACACTTGTACACCGAGTGAGGAGTGTGTGGTGAGAGACGGGGTCGAATCCAAGAGGAGTGGCGTCGGTTGACGAGCCTAAGGAGAGGTTATAACCGAGCACTTGAGGAGGAGGACACGGGCTAAGACCAACACTTAGTGTGTGAGGTGTGATTGCATAGTGATTGTATTGTGAGGTGTAAACGTTGTTCGGGTGAACGTAGAAAACCCGGTTGTGATAGTGGAGATCTCCTCGAGGTGAGGAGCGGGGACGTAGGTCGTGGGGACCGAACCTCGTAATCATATCGTTTTGTTTGTGATTGCATTGGCGTTCTTATTCTTGTGTAGATTGTTTATTTTACCCTTGTGTTAGTTTATATACCCTTGCTCATATTTTTGTAATATCTCATTGCTAGGATATATACATTTGTTCATATTGCTTATCCTAGCTCATTTATCTTGTTGTATTTCATACTTGCTAGGATAACTTATTAATTAGTTTTAATTGGCATATAATCGGATTAGATTAGCATAAGACCCTAATCACCCCCCCTCTAGGGTCTAACAATTAGGACGCTGACTACATGTCTGATCCCCATAACATCAGATCCCAGACTGGTTATGTTTTTCTCTGTGGTGGTACTGTCGTTTCTTAGAGGTCTGTTAAGCAGACCATGGTGATTACTTCTTCTAACCACTCAGAGATTATTGCTTTATATAAGGCCTCATGAGAATGTGTATGATTAAGATCGTTGATACGACATATTTGTGGCTCGTGTGGTCTAGCGAAAGATGATATTACCCCCACTGTCCTTTATGAGGACAATGCAGCTTGTGTTGCACAAATGAGCAGTGGATATGTAAAAGGAACTATGACAAAACATATTATGCCAAAATTCTTTTATCCACATGAGCTCCAAAAGAATGGCGAAATCACCATCAAAAAATTTCGCTCAAGTGACAATCTTGCAGTTTTGTTCACTAAATCTCTGCCTACATCAACTTATGAGAAATATGTTCACAATATTGATATACGTAGACTTGGAAGACTATCGTCTTTAGGGGGAGCAAATTCTTAAAGAACAATCCTGAAGATTGGGCCTTGAAGGTCTATCATCATATTTTACCCATCTTCGCTAAGTTTTGTCCCACTGGATTTTTCTTAGCATAGACTCAGAAGATTGTCATCATCAGGGGAGCGAATTTTCAATGCAATCCCGAAGATTGCGCCTTGAAGGACTATAATTGTACTCTTTTTTCTTTTGCTAAGTTTTGTCCCACATGGTTTTCTTAGCTAAAGGTTCTTAATGAGGTAACTAATGCAACACAAGTTTGGATCCCGAAGATCTATAGTTGTACTCTTTTTTCTTTGCTAAGTTTTTATCCTACATGGTTTTTCTTAGCGAAATGTTTTTAATGAGACAACTGATGTAACAGAAATAATGTATGTATGTCATGTACTCTTTTCCTCGACTAGTTTTTTCCCACTGGGTTTTTCTAGCGAGGTTTTTAACGAGGCATTGACATTTCGAAGTAATGTCCAAGGGGGAGTTTTGAAATCTAAAAGACATTTTGTTGATATCTAAAAGACAAAATGTATGTGGACATTACTTTGTATGTGGATTATTAACTTCATGTCCTTTTGTCTTCCATCATGTATCTATAAATTGTACGATGTATGGAAATGAAATGGATAGAATAAAAATTACAATTTCTCTTCTTCTCTTGTCTCTTGTCACTTGTTGCGTTTCCTTAGTATATTACAATATCTTAGACAATTTAATCAATTTTTAAATTGCGTTACATGTGCTTCAATTAATCGGGAGTCTACACTAGTCTAGAGATAAGAATATTAAAGTATACATATAAAGTTGTTAGAGTCTAGAGAAGTTACTACGTACATGTGCTTCAAATACTCTTTAGAAAGTTATTAATCGGAAGTTTAATCAAATAAGAAATATAACCACCTTAACAAACCCATAGAATAAATCATTAAATTACATTTACAAATTAGAATTTGATTATAGATAGGATAGTTCAAGCTTTATAGGGGTGTTTTTGTCTACAGAAAAATTTTTCCGAACTCGTGCTTTTAAAGGGAGTATGATATGATAATTACTTAAAAGTAAGTTTTTAAGTTTCATTTACCCAACTTATAAACTCGAGGCATGGGTAAGTGATGGGCTATTATCAATTTATCCGGTAATTTTCCAATTCAATTTGGGCCGCCATTTTCGTCGACGAGTTGTTGGTGTGAAGGAAGGAGAAAGTCGCAGCCGTTACTCGCAGACATTTCTTGAGGACAAGTACGTATGAGACTTAGGACTCTTTCAAGTCAACAATTTAAGGAACAAGCTCAAATGCCAGCGTTAACATTGAAGCTCATACGGACCATTCTAAAGTCAAATTAGGACAATATTTTGTACACCGAACTAGAAAAAGTTAAAACCCTCAAAAGTCAACGTCGTCAAGAATCTTCTACCTGAAATGCGACTTGTTCCGGTCTATTTCAATATCTGGGGCAATTAATGTACGTGGTCTTCGTATACGGCGACCTTGCCTTAAAATCCAAAGATTTCAAGTCTAATGACAACGAGGCCGGTTTTATTTTCGAGTAACATATTTGGATTCTACAGTGTTTGTCAAGTAAAACTCTAACAAAATTAGAATTAGGATAATGGTACAAAATTATCTCAAATTTTTTAATTTTTTATTTAAAAATAAGAGTTCTAGTCTCTCAAATTATTCCAAGTTTTAGCTTAGAACTAAGTGGTAAAAATTAGAACTTATATTTATTTTGTTATTTTTTATTTTTTTATATTTTATTTTTTCTTTACTTCTTTCCTATTATGATTATCACCATCATTAGACCATTATTATAATAATAATTATCAAATCTTATAGTCTAATAAAAAATTATTTAATAGTAAAAAATATTCTTGTAAGTAATTATCAATCGATATATAATAGTAAGTTTAAAATACATAAATAATATTTATATCTTCAAAATGCATAAATATATATTTCATGATTATAAAAGTTTATCCCATATTATTTTATTAAAATATCCCGCTTCACAAAATTATTCCTATTTATCCTACTAAAATATCCCACTAGCGAAAAATTATTCCACTTTAACAATTATCCCATTTTGAATGAAAATATCCTAATTGACTAACACCCCGTAAGCACTCGCCCAAATTTCACTAATTATCCGTTGAAAACCCAATTACCAAACAAGTTGCCAATTACGAATTTCATGGGTGACGGGGAAACTCACACCTGTCACGCTCCCAGGCTCCCACGTGTCCCATCTTCTCTATGCCAAACCGAAACAAAGGCAAATAGAGAGAAAGAGAGGGAGAAAGCGTTAGGACTTCTCACGAGTCTAGATTCCAAAATGATTCCCTTGTGACGTCATTCAAGTTAACAGCACCGTATCTCTCTTTCTATTCTATCTATTAAAATTAAAATACCAACTGTGCCTTCAATATTTCTTCTCTCTCTCTCTGTTTTCTCAACATTTTGTAATAAGGTCAATAATTAATGGGTCTTAATTTTAATCCCCTTTTGATATTGATGGGGGTTTTGTTGTGTTTTTCAATTGACGGGTCTCGTTGTTATCAACGTCCAAAGGCGAGGGAGACTCTCTCCATTCCTCTTGATGATGATGCTGATGAACTCACTCCTCAACAGGTAATTATCATATCACCCTTATTCAATTAATTTGGTAATTATATGTCTTTAATCCTCATTTAGTTCGCTAATTTTCACTTGATGCTTCATACTTCTTATGTCTTTTGTTTTAAGTATCTTGAGATTAATTGCTTGATCCATGCCTGATACTTGTTTGGGGTTTGGGAGTAATTTCATGTTATTTGCTCATACGTTTCAATTTAAGTGTTAAAGAGTAAGGGAGATTTGCAACTATAATGATTTCTTTGGTGGGGTATTTTGAAATTCACCAG
The DNA here is from genome assembly GCA_022839385.1 of Asparagus kiusianus. NCBI lineage: Eukaryota > Viridiplantae > Streptophyta > Magnoliopsida > Asparagales > Asparagaceae > Asparagus > Asparagus kiusianus. Next base: position 19,253 of record BQKN01058221.1, on the reverse strand, counting down.
TTTGCAAATCGCCTCTTCAAGCTTAATGTTCAGTTATTTTGATCGTTTTTAAGTGAAAATATGGGGTCTTTGCTCGCTTCTCCATCAAAATTTCCGTTGGGAAACTAACCCTTTAGTTAGAATAAAAATGCGTATAAGAGTATCCCTTTTGTACATACTCGGTAACTTGGGTCATTTATCCCAAAAGTAGCATAAATTGTATTAGGTTAGAATTTCATATTTAATTCCGTCGATATGCTGATTAAGCCGAGGCTAGAAAAGGAGAGTAAGGGTTATTGTTGGCCTAATTCGTAATTTTCTTTTATTAGTTGCTTTGCTAATGAGTGAATGTTCACCATGCATGAAGGTCGGTGGATACAGCTGTGACCAGCGATAAGAAATTAATGCAATTCGTTCCCATGTTCTCACTCTCTCCCATGCCATAAGTTTTCCTATATTTTGGAAATTTCTGTATTTTTGTAAAAAATTTTAAACGATGTATATTCAGCTTGTTTCATGGTTACATTCACATGTATAATGAAGAGGATGTACCTGTCAGAAATAGTTCGTACATCTGTGAAATCCATATATAGTATAATGTCAATTCCACACTTAGTACTCTTTATCTCTAATTTATTTGTTTATTTATAGATCACGTAAAATGTTCCATTATTATTTTTTAACGAACCATTTAGTTTAATACAGAAATAGATTTGCTCATCATGAAAATTTTGATGTCCTATCTCGTTTATTGCACCTATGTTGCTAGGTGCCAAAATGTTCACTACAAAAAATTCCCTACTTATGGAATAGAGAGGATGTCCAACGTTTGGAGTGCAAATTAATTAAAAGAAAAAAAAATTAAAAATTAAAAAACACCCCAAATGCAAGTATGTTGTTCGAGGGGATATGAGAGAAACTTTGAATATTTCACTGCCCCTTTTAAGGCTAACTAGTTTTTACACACGTGCAACGTGATTTAATATCATGATTAAGTATTTTTGGCAGTTTGTGCTCATTTTTTTCTTTAAACTCTTACATCCCAATTATTTTTTTATGTTTGTTTAAATGAGATACACCCAATTTAAATTTTCATGTTGATATTTGAATTGACAAAAAATAATATAATTTAAAACTAATTTAAATTTTCATATTATTTTTTACCGATATGAAACTAAGCTTTTTTTAAGAAAGTATAGTATTGCAAAGTGAAAAATATTAAAATAGTGTTATACAAGGAAGGTGAATATTTAAAACCAATATAGCAAAATGATTGATTTAAAGTATGTTAAAACGATGCAAAAGAGAATATGAAGTTTATTCCTAATCATTGATAGACTTCATAAAAAAATATAAATTAAAGATTAATGCTAACTCTAGTATACTTTTATATGATAAAAACATCCACATAAGAATACAAAAGTACTGAAAAAAATTCACGAAACTCCTTTCTAAAGATTCCTATTTTCACTCAAAATAATTAAACTATTCTATAAAATATTCAAAAAATATTATTTTTTATTTCTTCTATTTTATTTTTTATTGAGTTAAGATCAATCCTTCTTCATGTTTATCATTTATCATTTCTCGGGCAATTCTAGAGTATTGTCTTTATCATCTACATCAATTATGACATCAAGCTAATTTTGTATTTTTTATGCTATTATCTTTCCTAGGCTCGTTAATTTTTTATCATCTCATTTAACTTTACAAAGAAGTCAAATGTACTTATGATGTTCAACACAAACTGCTCAAAATATAGACTTTGATTTTTTTTATTTCAATGAGAATAAATATTAATTATATATATATATATATATAAAATTCTTTGTGTTCCTAATTTATTACTTAAATAAATTAGAAGCTATCTTTTTATTTTTCTCTAAAATGAATTCTTCTGATGTGCATCCAATAAGAATTTCTGTTATTTCAATAATATTACCTTTGCTCTATCCCTGTCATTTTCCATAAAGATCTAAACTAAATACCTGCATTATTCATTACCAATTTCTCTTAGATTATAATATTAATATTTAATTTGAAGAACACAGTATGGAATTTATGAATACTTACTAATTTTTCTTATGTCTTCCATGGAGATTTTTTCTTTGATTAGGATAAAGTTATTAAATTATTTTTTAATGTAACTCATCCAGTGCTTCATTAATAGATATGTCTTATGTTAATGCCAATTCAAGTGATTCATTGACGTTTTCTGAATTTTAGATTTATTTCCATCACTTTCCCATTTGCAATGGAAATAACTCAATTCTTTTAAAGTTATCCCTAAATATTCTAATAGTTTCTCCATATGTAATTCATTGTATTCTTTTACCCTATAAATATTGTTAACGTTAAAGATTAAAGTTTCTAAATTAAAATTAATTAATGCTAAGGTATAATATAATAGTGTTTTATCATTTCTATGGATTTAAACATCTATCAATTAATGTACGAATGTATTTTGGCTACCCCAACTTATTACTAAAATTATATAAAATTAATTAATTTATATAATGATGATAAATTTTTAGTCTATAATATTTTTAAAACATCTATCCATTAACCGGATGTTTTTAATCAATTCTTATTATTTTTGTTTACCAGTATCAACTTAGACTATTCTTAGATGCTGAAAATGGATAGTAAATCCCTAAATTAGAAATTTTAATATATATATATATATATACAATTACACTTTTCTTTACCAAGTTTTAAAATTTTAGCCCATTTTTGTGGTTTTGAACTTTGAGGGTGTGATTTATAATTTTTAAAAATTTGAAAGAGTTTTTTCAAAAAAATTACTTTTAAGTTTGGTAGTTGTAAATTCTATGTTTCATGATATATATACAATTACACTTTTCTTTACCAAGTTTTAAAATTTTAGCCCATTTTTGTGGTTTTGAACTTTGAGGGTGTGATTTATAATTTTTAAAATTTTGAAAGAGTTTTTTCAAAAAAATTACTTTTAAGTTTGGTAGTTATAAATTCTATGTTTCATGTGTTGGTGGTAATTTTTTAAATGTTAGTATATTTTTTGTAACTCTAAAATTTTAAGGGTGTCTTTCATAATTATTAAAACTATAGATTAATTTTGAAAAATATTAAATTTCAGCGGTCTACCAATCGACAAATTTGATGTGTGCTAGTTAAAAATTTTGAAAATTTAGAGTTTTTTTTATAATTTTTAAATTTTGAAGGAGTTTTTTAAAAATTTTAAGGTTAATTTCGGCAAATTTTAATTTTTTAGGTGTCTAAGGGTAATATCTTGAATTCATCTTATGTTATTTACAAATTTTAGAATTTTAGGGTGGTTTTTTATAATTTGAACTTTTGAAGGTGTTTCTATAATTTTTTAGATATTGAGGGTGTTAATTACAAAATTTAAATTTAAATGTCAAAAATTTTAGGTGTATCATGGTAATCTCTTGAATTCATCTGTGTTGTTTGTAAGTTTTAAAATTTTAGAATTTTAATGTGCTTGTCTGTAATTTAAACCTTTGAGGGTGTTTCTATAATTTTTGAGACATTGAGGTGTTAACTGTAAATTTTAAATTCTTTGCAAACTGATGTTAATTTTTTGATTTCATGTTTTTTATTTTAAGTTTTAAGACATTGGGATGATTTTTATAATTTTGAACTTTTCAGGATATTTTCTGTAATTTTAAAACTTTTTATGATTTTTTTGCAATACTTCATATATTATAATATGTTATCTACTTGTAATTTCTTTATCTTAACAAACTAATATCATTTTTATGTTTTATATATTTTATTAATATTAGTTTTTTTAAATTGTTAAGCTAAACATGGTTCACATAGGATTAGGATAAGATATGATTATGATTAGGATAGATTAAGATATAAATAAAATATTTAAAATAATGAAGGGTAATATTGACCATTGAAAATTAGAATTTGATTATAGATAAGGTAGCTCAAACTATAAAGGGATATATTTGTCTAAAAAAGATTTTCCGAACTCGTGCTTTTAAAAGGAGTATGATATGATAAGAGAACCTACTCACATGAGAGACATCCTAAAACAACGTGTATTCTAATGCTATTTAAGTTCAACTAACATATGTATTTTTTTTTGTTAATTGACAGGTGCATATATCTCAAGTTGGGCCTGATAAAATGAGAGTAGCTTGGATCACAGACGCCGACGCTCCATCAACAGTGGAGTACGGCACTTCATCAGGCCAATACCCCTTCTCTGCCTCCGGTTCCTCCTCCAAGTACTCCTATATGCTTTACGAATCGGGCCTAATCCACGACGTCGTTGTAGGCCCCCTAACGCCGAGCACTGTCTATTATTATCGTTGTAGTTCTAATCCAGCACGCGAGTTCTCTTTCAAGACTCCTCCGTCAAAACTTCCCATCAAATTTGCAGTAACCGGTAACATAGAATTATCTTCTTTTCTCCTTTTAAATGTTCCAATTAATTGAAAATCTGATGATATATTAGGCCTGTCAGTCACCCTAGCAAGTATCTAGTGGTTTCGACGCATTGCATTAATTAATCCGACTGCAGATACCTATTTGATGCATCATTAGTATAATGGATGGGATGAATGATAAACATTTTCATAGCAATAAATGATACATTGTCTTAACAGTGCTAGTTGTACTAGAAATCTTGCATTAATTTTGTTCCTAGAAGACTCGAACATATTCTAAAAGTAGGGAACTATGAGTGCCGAGGAACGGCATAATATATTTATATTTTGTAGTGTCAAAACAGTAAATTATTTGTAGTGTAGTTTGCATTATTCTTTCTAATTCCATGCGTCAAATGTTTCGTGAAGTAAACCAAATAGGAAAAGAAAATAAGTTTTCTCATAAGCAACAAGTGTCATATTTCTATAGCCATCTTCAAGGGTAATCTTTGATAAAACTTAAGAACAAGGACCCGTGAAAAGTAGTTTATCGAAAGAAAGCCCAGAAAAAGAATATTATTATCATTTTTAAGGAGATAAGAAAGGAAAATATTATATTTAACAATATCGACAAATGTTTTGCTTTTTGGCCTTTAAAAAAACACTCTTTTTGAACAGGAGATCTTGGTCAGACTGGATGGACGAATTCAACCCTCACTCACCTCTCAACCTCCAACTACGATGTCCTCCTCCTCCCTGGTGACCTCTCCTACGCCGACTTCTACCAACCTGAATGGGACTCCTTTGGCCGATTGGTCGAACCCCTCGCCAGCAGTCGACCCTGGATGGTAACTCAAGGCAACCACGAGATTGAAAAAATACCAATAATTGAAAAACCCTTCAAAGCCTACAATGCAAGATGGCACATGCCTTATGAAGTTAGCGGGTCTAACTCGAATTTGTACTACTCATTTGATGTAGCTAGTGGTTCAATCCATGTGATCATGTTGGGCTCGTATGAGGACTTTGACTCAGGTTCAGATCAGTACAAGTGGCTAGTTGAGGATTTGGCTAAGGTTGACCGGAGAAAGGTTCAGTGGTTGATTACACTGATTCATGCACCATGGTATAATTCTAATGAAGCACATCAAGGGGAGGGGGAGGATATGAGGAAAGCTATGGAGGATTTGCTTGTTCGTGCTCGTGTTGATGTCGTCTTTGCTGGTCATGTACATGCATACGAGCGCTTTGTAAGTACATGTTTATCTTTTTTATATTGTCGAAGTACATAGATAAATTGCAGGACTAATTGTGTGCTGGTGTGTCTCTTCTTGGTGATGATGTTGGCTGTTGAGTTAGTGACATGATACCTCGCCAGACAAAGCTAATATCCACAAATGACGGCTTAAAACTGTGTTACGTTAGTGGCACACCAGCTAACGCCTTGAGGAACACACCAATTGCCATTACTATATTTGCGGATGTGTCCTCTGTATTAACGTGCATACTTAATAATCATTTTAGCAATTGAGTGGACTCTAAACTGGCCTTCGTTTCCTGTGATGCTCATCCATTAGACATATGTGAAGGACATCGTCATGATATTTCGACCTGATTGAGTATAGTGCTACTGATGATATGCATACAAGTAGTTATATTTCCATAGTACCGGAGCCGATAAGTATATACCCATGTTTTGTCCTCAACTAGTTTTTCGCAAGTGCTGAAGGTTTTGAATCATTGCAGGCAAGGGTAAACAACAACAACGCAGACGACTGTGGAGCAGTGCACATAACCATCGGCGATGGAGGCAACAAAGAAGGATTAGCGACGGATTACATGAATCCCTCGCCCGAAATCTCTCTGTTTAGGGAGGCGAGCTTCGGTCATGGCCAGCTCGAGGTTGTGAACGGGACTCATGCACTTTGGACTTGGCATCGGAACGATGATGATGAACCGGTCGTCGCTGATCAAGTCTGGTTAACTAGCCTCTCATCTAATCCCGCTTGTAATAGACAGAACTAGGCGGACTATTTACTTATTTCTTAATTTTTTTATTAGTAGAAAGATTATTGAATTTACATTGGATAGTTATCTTATTGTGGAATTTTTACTCGGCTATAATTGAAATGCAAAGTTTGAAGCAAGGATTTGGTCTCTGGCTTGGATTTATTCTGCTGAAACCAAAGCTGACAGTGTTTATTTCTTCAAGATCTCATAATTTTTTGATGTGGTGCACAATTTGTTTCTGGTCAGAAATGTGTGAGTTATCTCTTTTATATTTTATATCTTGATCAAATTAGTTGCAAGTTTTCATGCCTACAACTAATAATGGGCCTATCAAATATTAAGCCCATCATTACTGGACTAAGCCCAAAAATATTCTCTTGAGTAGCTCAGCCCATGTAATTTGTAACATCTCCCATATGGATTTAAAAAAAAAAATGTTAAGACCGATTTTACTAAATAATTAGCAAATCGACCATCTTACTAATTATTTAGCAAAATTGACATCTTTTTGGCCAACAGGACAAAAAAAGATCGATTTAAAAAAAAACACTCTGCTCAGAACATACGGGACTAGTAGTCCCGTATGTTTTGAGTGAACTAATCTGGGATTAATTTTTATCCAAATCATACGGGATTACTAGTCTCGTATATCTCCTGTCCAACCCCATCCAATAACCCTCCTTCATCGATCTCCCCTCTTTCCAAATTCCCCAAAGTCTCCATGGCCTCCCTCAATCTCCTAATCAAACTAACGACATACACCGCTCCCACTCCGACGTCACCATCCTCCCCGTCGAGTCCACAATCTCCGGCGCCTCCCTCCGTAACTATGACCTCCTCATCCGTGACAGCGACCTCCGCATCGTCCAAGAGATCAACATCTTCATCCAATACTGCATCCTCGCCGACCGCCCTAGCGCACTACGGCCACACGCTGTCCCGCCTCGGCCTCTGCCACGAGCCCATTGACGACACCGCTGGAGCTGTCAAACTCCTCCAGTCTCCTTGACACCGCCGCCATTGCCAGCCCCCGCTCCACCACTCTCTACGGCCTGGACGTGATAGAGCATGGCATCCAGGATGAGAACTGGAATGTCACCAGATTCCTCCTCCTATCCAAGAATCCCGAACCAATTCAATCACCAAATTCATCATCTGGCGAAGTTCGAGGTGAATAATCCCTTATTAGTTCACTCAAAACATACATGACTAGTAGTCCTATATGTTTTGATCAGAGTGTTTTTTAAAATCGACCTCCGTTGATTTTGCTAAATAATTAGTAAAATGATCGATTTTGCTAATTATTTAGCAAAATCGGTCTATTTTAAAAAAATCCCCTCCCATATCTTATTTCTTCCCACGAAATCCCCAACTCTACTTTCATCCTCCTCAATTAGGGTTAGGGTTTCTCTCAATCCCCAAATCCTAGCATATACTTCTCTCTTTAAGCGCCATGGATGAGCCTCTGATCATGATATGGGAACCCTCGATTCACGAGAGTCGCCGGTGGCAATTAAGGATGATCTGAGGCAGGTAGATCTATTCTCAGTGGAGGCAATTACGACCGATATTATGCTAAATTTTAGTGTTTTTGATTGAGAATTTCTCAGGTTTGTTTCTTAGTAACTAATTAATTTTTAACCGAATTTTTTTGCGTTTCAAGAAGCGTGTAAACCTGTGTAGTTTTGTTTCAAATTGTTGTGCCAATACATATTAGGTGTAACCTCGAAAAGCGTAATAGAGAGGATGAAATCGAAGTAGATAGTTATGTAGCTGCTGAAAGAATGTTGTTTCACAGGACAGTCCATCCTCGAAAATTGTTGGAACAATTCCTAAAGCTGAGCTTTAACAGGGACACCTTAAACCTAATAGATAGAATGTTAATATGAAGAAATTACAAAGAAATTAATCGGTGAATATTAGAATGAAGAAATTGCTGATTTAACCCATAATTGCTAATTTGATCGAAAATAAAACAGAATCATGGAGTAGATTGATCTTGGACATCCTTTCGGTTCTAATAGCATGGATTGCTTGATGTGTATGGAGTACTACTACAAGTCTACAATATAATGGACTAAAAAATTAACCCAAGTATATAACCGTAATTAGATGGCCTACCCACTTGGAAAGTATTGAGGTAGCCTGTAATTATGACTTAGGCCTAATCGGAAAGGTGGTGCTACAGGACCCAAAAACATGAGATCCTACATGGGACAGGTGAGGTGTCGGCTCCCTGTCCCATGATGCACTGTTCTCTCTAAGGTACTTTTCTAATCAGAATCATGAGCGGTAATACTTTATAGAAAAAAAGAGAAGCGGAAAGATGTATGATAATAGTTATTGGAAATTTTAGATGGAATCTAATGGAATGATAAAAAGAGGTTTGGCTTTCATGTATACCTCGCATAGGATACAAACTATCAAATTTCTGAAATCACTATTTTAAAAGATTGACCTAGCAATATGCGATTTATATATTTTGAAGAAAGACTTATAACTGTAAATGATAAAAGCTCTGACGAAGAAAGAAAGAAGCTCCAGACTTAGGAAACTACTCCCACAAAATAAGAAGGAACTCTTGTTGACGAATCTCCAAGAATAACAACAGTAGGCCTTCGTGAGTAACAGACTCAAGCTGTTGCATAGTCAGTATGTCAGTATGTGTTGGTGTTTCCTGCAAAATTATATCGGTCACTGCAATTTTAGAGATTCCACAACCTCTCATAAGAAAAGTGGTGATGCTATGTGACTATGCTCACTAGTGAATAAAACTTCAGCTTCAACCTAATAAGAGGTTATGCATACCAAAAAGATGTCGAAGTTGGTGTGAAATATGGTAAATCACAAGCTATTGAATAGCACATAGCAAAATTTGGAAGTGTCAACATAAAGCATGAATCTTCTGCGGCGGTGTGTATTACAATCTTGAAAACATTAATAACGTATAGCGTAACAGTCAGCCTCTCCAAAGCTTAAAGCGCTTACAATCTTGAAGACATTAATAACGTGTAGCATAACAGTCGGCCTCTCCAAAGCTTAAAGCGCTGTATATTACAATCTTGAAGGCATTAGTAACATATAGCGTAAAAGTCGGCCTCTCCATAGCTTAAAGTGCATAAAGCGTAATGCATAATGTAGGTTACCTGTTTTGTTATTTAAAAAAAAAAGCAACCATAATAGTTATAATAAATAGGAACATGATTAGCAATAATTATAAGTGCGACCATAACATGTTGAGTATAGCATCACAAATTTACCTGTCTCGTCAATAATTTCATATTTATTTCATTCTCTAGAAATAATAAGTTTTCTATCACAAGCATAAAAACGTCACCAAATCTTAACAAACAGTCCAAAGGTAAATAGTTAACTACGTCAAATCTTAAACGAAACAAACAAAGGAAACACTCCCAAGTGTCTACTATATGTTATACTGAAATGACTTACATTATATTGAAATGGTGCATGCTTTATGGTAATAAATAGGGTTACAACGTGTTTGAGTTATATCAAAATGTTATGTGGCATCTAATCATTGTTACTTACCGAATGTGAAATAAACGAGTTATGTAGCATGGTTTTTTCAACACTGGTATATTATCTTTTGCATCAGCTAGAAGTCACTTGGTGGGTGATCTGGATTTACCATTATGATCTTCATGCTCTAAAATTTCATCAATTATAAATTAATGAAAAAATATTTTAAAAAATGACGAATCTCTGTCATGAATCCAATAGTATTTCCTCTTTCTGGGTAGCATCCAATAGACATTTTTAAATGAAACGTTTTGACAATAGGTAATATGAGATCGCTTGATTAGCAGGTTAAATGCAATTAAATCATGTGATCTCGTTTGTAGATGTTCTAAAGCATGGGAGATAGTAGTTTATCACCAATGCATGACCTGTCATGTGCTATTTTAGACAAAAAACTAATCTACAGTAGATAGTACATGGTGCCTTGCAATTAAAATTAATATGGTACTTGTAAACAGGCAGGGGAGGTCCACTACGGGATATGTACACAGGGATACAATATTACATAGATATAACTTATATGGTAAAATCATAGGTTAATACGTTGTATGATACGTGTAATTTTCTGATGTAATACATATCACATATCATTCATAATGTATTCATGATATTCATTTCAGTCATTAAGTTGGATTTTTTATTTCTGGTCTCCATATCTGTTTTTGTTACACTGATATAAAATGTGGAACCTGATCAATTTAGGCTTTTTTCAAATATTTTTGTGGAAGCTCAGACAGCTTAGTGAACCCTGCCTATTTACACTCTCATCCCTGCCCACCACTATCAAACTATAACTTGTAGGATCGGCAGGTTGACGGGTTCAGATTCAGGGAAACTGGGTGGCGGTCGACCGGTCCGGTCGACCGCATTCGTGCACATGCTTTACTGGGCATCAGAATTGGTGGCGGTCGACCGGCGCGGTCGACCGCCAAACTCTCTGGACTTTTGGGATTCATGCTGGAAGGAGGTCGGTCGACCGGGCCGGTCGACCGCGATGGATCGCGGTCGACCGTGCCGGTCGACCTGACGAAGCGGTTTGGGCCTGGGTTCTGTTTCCAGACCCGTTTCGTTTGTGACTTGTATATAAACCCTAAGCTCGTTTTTAGGGTTAAGTTTTGGGCGATTTTGAGCTGCAGAAAGGGGATTTTGAGGGCTTCTATTGTTGGAGTCTATTGGAGAGATCTATTGGTCTTATTCTAGGGTTTTGGGTAAGATTTGTAACCCTAATTTGTATTCCCCTTTGATTTGAATAGTAAAGTTTCCCTCTCCTTGCCCCGTGGACGTAGGCATATTGCCGAACCACGTATATCTTGTGTTCTTGCTGTGATTGGTTGGCTTGTGTTAGATTGTGGTCTACTATTGTTCTTGTGTGTGCTTTTGATTTGTCTATTTGGGGCTTCTGCGGCGCACAACAAGTGGTATCAGAGCTCCGGGTTGGATTTGGGAGTTTTGTTCGAAGGATTCACTGTTGGGTTCTTGTTTGAAGAGTAGATCTACAATATGGGTGATACAAGCAGAGCTAGTTCAAGTGCTACTAGTACATCGGGGTCGGCTTTGACAAAGACGATCCAAAATTTGAGCATCAGTAATACCAAAATTGATGTTCCAAAGTTCGACGGCAAGATTAACTTTGGTTTATGGAGGTGTCAAGTAATTGACGCCTTAGATGCACAAAATTTGGAGGAGACTCTTGAGTTTCAAGAGAAACCCGAGGAGATTGAAGACAAGGTTTGGAAGAAAATGAACAGTAGAGCTTGTGGGGTGATTCGGTCATGCTTGACGCCGGATCTCATTTATGATATGATGAACGAGACGTCGGCAAAGAGATTGTGGGAAACGCTCAATAAAAAATATTTGACAAAGAGCATTGAGAATAGGCTTCACTTGAAGAAAATGTTCTACCAATTCAAGATGAAGAAAGGAGTTTCTATTCGAGAGCATGTTAACAACTTCACAAAGCTAATTTCGGATATGGCCAATGTTGATATCATGGTGGAGGATGAAGACAAGGCGATGTTACTATTGTGTTCGTTGCCGGATGATGAGTTTAGTACCTTTGTTCTCACTATGATAAATGAGCGAACTACAGTTAGCTACAAGGAGGTGACCTCGGCATTGGTAAATTATGAGCTGAGGAGGAATGATGGTGAGCCCTCCGAGAAGGCATCGGGTGATGCATTAGCAGTTCGTGGCCGTAGTCCAAATCGTCAAAAGTTCAACCGTTCAAAATCAAAGAATAGGGGTGGCCATAAAAGTGTTGGTAGAAATCAATGTGCTTTTTGCAAAGAAGAAGGATATTGGAAGAATGAGTGCCCAAAGTTAAAGGATAGAGCCGGAAAGCAAAGAGGGAAAGCTACACAAGCTTCAGAGGTGAATGTTGCTAAGGTTGTTGGCGACACTTCAGATTCGGATTCTTCCGGTTACTCTTGTCCCGCACTGCCGTCAGTTTGTTTTGCCGACTCTACGGAGTGGATGCTTGATTCGGGAGCTACATTTCACATTTACCCTAAGAGGGATTGGTTTACCAACTTTGAAGAGTTGAAGAGAGGAGACGTGGTGCTTATGGGGAACGATCACGTTTGTCCTATTAGTGGGATTGGCTCAGTCAGAATCAGAATACATGATAGGGTGATTAGGGAATTGAAAGAAGTGAGGTTCGTGCCGTAGTTGACGAAGAATCTCATTTCTCTTGGGACGTTGGAGGCATCCGACTATAGAGTGATATTAGAGGATGCTAGTTTGAAGGTTATGAAGGGATCCATGGTGGTGATGCGAGGTGTCAGGGAAAACAACCTATACTACTTGAAGGGCAAGACAGTTATAGGGGGTCTGGCTGCTTCTATCACCACGGAGGAGGATACTACCACACTATGGCACATGAGGCTTGGACATACAGGTGATAAGTCCCTACAGTCATTAGCAAAACAGGGGCTATTAAAAGGTACAAAGACCTGCAAGATGGAGCTGTATGAGCATTGCATACTTGGGAAGAAGACTAAAGTGAAGTTTGGCACCGCAATTCATAACACCCAAGGTATATTAGACTACATTCACACAGATGTTTAGGGCCCGTCTAAGCACACATCGCTTGGTGGGGCAAATTATTTCGTCACTTTCATTGATGATTATTCCAGGAGGAACTGGGTATATACCATGAAGCATAAACATGAGGTCATGGATATATTTGTGGAGTGGAAGAAGAAAGTGGAGCTGCAGACAGGTAGGAAGGTGAAGACTCTTCGTTCAGACAATGGTGGAGAGTACAATAGTGATCCATTTCTACAGTTTTGCCGGGATCACGGCATTAGAAGACACTTCACGGTTAGAGAGACACCGCAATAGAATGGGGTGGCAGAGAGGCTGAACCGTATCTTGCTGGAGAAGGTGCGATGTATGATGACGCAGAGTGGATTATCTAGATCTTTTTGGGCCAAGGCGTTGGTTTATGCAAGCCATCTCGTTAATAGGTTGCCGTGCACTGCGATAGAGGGGAAGACTCCTTTGGAGCGTTGGTCTGGTTCTGTGGCTAGTGATTATGAGACTCTTCGGATATTTGGGTGTCCAACTTATTTCCATGTCAGTGATGGGAAGTTGAATCCGAGAGCGAATAAGGCTATCTTTGTGGGATTTAGAGAAGGTGTAAAAGGCTTCATATTATGGGATCCACAAGACAAGAAGATGATCATTAGCAGAGATGTCACATTCGATGAGGCGTACATGATGAAGCCTTGAGTTCCTCAGCAGGTGGAGGAAGATCAGACATGAAGGATATCGCAGCAGGTGGAGGATGATGTGACTCCACTCACTCCAATTGGCACTGTTCCCATTGAGACTCCTATAGAGGTGACACAGGAAGGAGATGGGATGATAGTCGGGCATTTGGAGGATACAGTGGATGGTGAGGCTCAGGAGCAGGGTCATGCTCAGGGGTCTATTGCAGCAGACAGACCGAGGAGAAAGATTCGTTGGCCAGCTAGATATGATGAGGTCATGGTGGCATATGTTTTATCTGTGGAGGTCATTGATGATTTTATTCCCGCCACATTCAGGGAGGCAGAGTCCAGCCCTGATTCTATTAGGTGGAGGAATGTTATGGAGGAGGAGATGCAATCTCTTCAGAAGAACGACACTTGGGAACTTGCAAAGCTACTGAAGGGTAAGAAAGCTATTGGTTGCAAGTGGGTGTATGCTAAGAAAGAGGGATCTTCTATTGGGGACATTCGGTTCAAGGCCAGATTGGTTGCCAAGGGATATGCACAGCTTGAGGGTATTGATTACAACGAGGTATTTTTATCCGTTGTGAAGCATTCATCTATTCGGATACTATTGGCATTGGTGGCACAGCTGGACTTAGATTTGGTCCAAATAGACGTGAAGACGGCCTTTCTACATGGAGACTTAGATGAGGAGATCTACATGACACAACCTATGAGGTTTAAAGCTGCAGGAAGAGAAGATTTGGTATGCAAATTGAAAAAATCTCTTTATGGACTGAAGCAATCACCGCGACAGTGGTACAATAGATTTGATAGCTTTATAATTGGCTGAGGGTACACGAGGAGCCCTTATGACCCGTGTGTTTATATGCACAAGCTACAAGATGGTGAGCATATTTATTTGTTATTGTATGTTGATGATATGCTCATAGCTTCCAGGAACACTTCAGCTATTGGAAAATTGAAAAAGGAGCTGTCATCTGAATTTGAGATGAAGGACTAGGAGAGGCTAAGAAGATACTGGGTATGGAGATTGAGCGAGATAGGGTGAAGGGGAGATTGAAGCTTACACAGAGGAGTTACTTGCAGAAGATGCTGAAGAAATTCAATTTTTAAAAAAAATACCAAGGTGGTGAGTACTTCATTAGCTCTCCACTTTAAGCTTTCAGCTTTGATGCCACCAGTTTCGGTGGAGGATCGGGACTATATGTCCAAAGTTCCATATGCCAGTGCAGTGGGTAGCTTGATGTATGCCATGGTGTGTACTAGGCCAGATTTGTCACAGGCCGTGAGCATGGTATCTAGGTACATGCACAACCTCGGAAAAGGGCATTGGGATGCCATGAAGTGGATTCTACGGTATATTAAGTGTACTGTGGATGTTGGGTTGATATTTGCGAAGAATGATGAGACAGGACAGGATTGTGTTGGCTACGTGGATTCAGACTATGCTGGAGATCTTGACAAGCGTCGGTCCACTACAGGTTATGTTTTTACATTGGCTAGTGCACCGGTGTGTTGGCGATGCACTCTTCAGTCTATAGTGGTGCTTTCTACTACGGAGGCAGAATATATGGCGGTGACTGAAGCAGTGAAGGAGGCTTTGTGGCTACATAGCTTGTTGGATGATTTGGGGATTGCACAGGAACCCATTCAGGTACATTGTGATAGTATGTCAGCTATCTATTTAGCGAAGAACCAAGTCTACCATGCACGCACGAAGCACATTGATGTCAGATTTCACTTTGTACGTGACGTATTGGATGATGGGGATGTCACGTTGGAGAAGTTTCACACTAAGGACAATCCTGTTGATATGTTGACCAAAGTCGTACCAGGTGTGAAGTTTGGTCATTGTTTGAACTTATTGAATATTCTTCGTTGTTGAGGCCGTTGACGGCCATTTGGATGAACTACGTTCGGCTTGATTCCTTGGGCAAGAGGATACGTAGGCAGTCTTGCAGATGCAGCCGATTGAGATTGATTGGGGGTGTTTTTGATGTCAGCTCAGTTTTGAAAAACGTTCGCCGAGGTAGAGATTTGTAGGATCGGCAGGTTGACAGGTTCAGATTCAGGGAAACTGGGCGGCGGTTGACCGGTCCGGTCGACCGTATTCGTGCACATGCTTTACTGGGCATCAGAATTGGTGGCGGTCGACCGGCCCGGTCGACCGCAGAAGGGCGATCGACCGGCGCGGTCGACCGCCAAACTCTCTGGACTTTTGGAATTCATGCGTGAAGGAGGTCGGTCGACCGGGCCGGTCGACCGCGATGGATCGCGGTCGACCGTGCCGGTCGACCGACGAAGCGGTTTGGGCCTGGGTTATGTTTCCAGACCCGTTTCGTTTGTGAGTTGTATATAAACCCTAAGCTCGTTTTTAGGGTCAAGTTTTGGGCGATTTTGAGCTACAGAAAGGGGATTTTGAGGGCTTCTATTGTTGGAGTCTATTGTAGAGATCTATTGGTCTTATTCTAGGGTTTTTGGTAAGATTTGTAACCCTAATTTGTATTCCCCTTTGATTTGAATAGTAAAGCTTCCCCCTCCTTGCCCCGTGGACGTAGGCATATTGCCGAACCACGTATATCTTGTGTTCTTACTGTGATTGGTTGGCTTGTGTTAGATTGTGGTCTACTATTGTTCTTGTGTGTGCTTTTGATTTGTCTATTTGGGGCTTCCGCGACGCACAACATAACTCTGCTCTGCGAGCACTAGATAACTCTTCTTCATATCCTTCATATAATCTATATCGTAATGTTGTGGGGATGCACTTATCATGAATTTATGATTATGAAGTTTATGTTACGTTTTGTGGAGGGTAACGCATAACATGAAGAGATCATGAGAAAATAATCACACAACACAAATTTTGCTCGAAAGACTTGCAGCACAGAGCTAGCTTCCCTCTTATTTAATCATGTCAGTAACTTGGATCACTGTTATTTGACAGGTCAATCTATTACAGCTGCATATTTCGGATCCTCTCCACTACAAAAAAGTAGTGGAGAGACCACTACTCTTAATCTCAAGCGTTGATTATTTAGTAGGCGGTTATGATACAATCTAAAACTAACACTTACCATACCCCCGTGTATTGCACTCATTCCTAATTTGCACTAAAAGAAAAAATCATAACCATGAACTAGATAATCAATAGCTGTGATTATGTAGTGGTCCCTCCACTATTTTTTTTTGTAGTGGAGAGGATCCGAATCCGCTAGAAAATGTTGAAGTTATGATGGCAACAAAAGAAAAGTTCCCAGTTTCGTTGTAAGGTTGACAAAACTTATACCGGCATATGTTGGTTGATGCACATCAGCTCATCCCATGTTTACCCAACAAATCTAATGTGTTCATCTTTATTCGTGGCTGTGTTAAATGATGCCATCAACATATCCAGGCACTGAAACTGTCTGTAATAATGACTCAAATGGTTGAGCGAAGACAATGGTTATAAACTCTTGAATGTTGTCACCAAATATGGACGGGTACCTTGTTCTTCTTTTTTCGAACTTTTAATTGAAGGGTTGAAAATTGAAGCATTTGCTGATGTTTCCTAGTTTGATGGATTGAGAGTTTGAAATGTTTATTGTTACAAATTATTATTTTTTGGCTGTGTATGTAATTTTCTGCCATAATTTGTCAAACTATATTGATGACAGAGTCTCTGTAGTAACAGTAAATGTCTTTTGCCCTTGCTACTCGAGTTTGAAATTGAATCCTGCTAATTTAGACCGTGTGATTGTTGCATTGTGTACAAGAACTAGTATATAACCATGTGCCATTGCATGTGCACAAGAACTAGTATGTATGTATGTATATATATATATATATATATATATAGGGAGAGGTTCAAATGAAAACCTAGAGAACTAAAAACCTATCCTAACCCTCCAATCTATCTAATCCAATGGCCTAGATTTCGATGGCAGAATTGTAAATATAGACAAATTTAATACACTGCATTAATGTGAAAAGGGTAAAAGTGGAACAATTCATTGCATTAATGGTGACTGATTACATTGGAACAATGATACAAATTTAATACACGTACTTTAATACTCTCTCTTACATTATAGACAAATTTCCTCTCACGTTCTCCTCTCTCTCTCTCTCCTCCATTTCCCAAAAGCTTGAACCAGCCCCCTCTCTCTTCCTCTCTCTCACCACCACAAACACCACTAACTCCTCACCGAGCTCATCCAACTCCATTGCCCGTGAGCTCCCTCCGACGAACCGAAGCCGCTCTGACGAACCGAAGCCGCGAGTGAATCCAGATTCACTAAATTGAATCCAGATTCAGTGAACTGAAACTCGTTATCAAACAATAGCAAAATCTGCAAAAATAAAAAACAAAAAATAATAAGAAACTTATGGATTCACTAAAAACCATCCTGACCATCCAAGCTTTCGCTGTAGTGAATCTGGATTCACTGCAGTGAATATGGATTCACTGCAGTGAATCTCGATTCACTGCAGTGAATCGAGCTTACTTATGGTAAAAAACAAGCTATAAAATTTTATAACATGAAAAATTTTCACCTTTTACAGCAAAAAGTTATGATTTTTATGGTAAAAAACAAACACCTCACATAATTGAATCTGGATTCACTGCAGTGAATCGAGATTCACTGAAAGTGAATCTGGATTCACTGCAGTGAATCGAGATTCACTGAAAGTGAATCTAGATTCACTAATGCGTTTATTGAAGTAAAAACAAGCTGGATTCACTGCAGTGAATCGAGATTCACTGAAGTGAATCGAGATTCACTCATGCATTTATAGAACGTGTTTGATGATTTTAAGCAAAAAGTTACAATTTTTATGGTAAAAAACAAACTGGCGGTCAGCGGCGGAGAGGAGAGGGGAAGGGAGATGGCTGCTGGTCGCGACGGCGAAGGCTGGTCGTGGTGGTGGCAAATGGGGCTGACGGCGTTTCTGGAAGGAGGTCGGAGAGGCGGTGAGGCGGTGACTAGGGTCGGAGTTCGCCGGCGGGGGCTCGTCAGGGCTTGGGGTTGACGGTGAACTCAGGCGGCGCGGTCGTCGCTGCTGGTCGGAGCTCGAGCGGGGGTGGGGTTGACGACTCGAGTTGGCGGGTTCGCTGGGAATGGAGCGGAGGAGATGGAGATGGTCGGGTTAGAGGGACAGCGAGGGTGCAGGCGGAACTAGAGGTCGGGTTTGGGAGCTTGGCTTTGCCGGCGTGGAAGCTTGTGTTGATGGCGGACGAGAGAGAGAGGGAGATAGCTGGGTAGGAGAGAGAGAAAGTTGGGTTCTGGTGGTTCTCAGGGGGCTGGTTCAAGCTTTTGGGAAATGGAGGGGAGAGAGAGAGAGAGAGAGAGAGAGAGAGAGAGGAGAACGTGAGAGGGGGCTGGTTCAAGCTTTTGGGAAATGGAGGGGAGAGAGAGAGGAGAACGTGATAGGTTGCTGTGATTTTGGAGAGAGAGAGTTGCATGGGAAAATGGAGAACTCAACAAGAAGCATTAATTACCTCTATTTAATGGGCTGTTTATTTTACCTTATTACCCTTATGCAGATTTAATCTCAGCCATTGGATGAATCTAGATCCAATGGAGAGGATTGGTTTTTAGTTTTTAGGATAGTAAGGTTTGCATTTGAACCTCTCCCTATA
>BQKN01058217.1:0-13435 GCA_022839385.1 Asparagus kiusianus | reverse complement strand
TCCTCGAAATTCGGAAATCATACGAACTTTGCAATATGAACTCTTATATAACCTTAACGATCTAAAAATGATAATATTCTCGTTCAAATCCTAATCTAGTGGAACTAGTACATCGGGTGAAAAATCCAAACAAGGAACCCCCCATACATATACCATGTGTTCCAAAAGATTAAAAATTAAGCGAAAGTGTTCTCATTATAGTGTTAAATGTAAACATAACCAAGGGTATGCACATAAGTTAAGACATGAAATCAAAACAAAAAATTATTTACCTGTTCAATCAAGTGTGGGTAGTCACGACGCATGTCCTCTTCGCGCTCCCAAGAAATCTCCTCAATGCCTCCTCGGTTCCACTGAACTTTTACCAAGGGAATTACCTTGTTCCTAAGCCTCTTGTCCTCTCTAGCAAGAATACAAACCGGAATCTCAATAGTGGTCAAATCATCCCGAAGTTCGATCTCCGGTGCATCCAATACTCGCTGCTGCTCCTCATCGTGCAAATGCTTCTTGAGCATAGAAATATGGAACACGTTGTGTATACTAGACATAGATGCGGGAAGATCTAGTCTGTATGACACGGCTCCAATGCGCTCTAGAATCTGAAAAGGTCCAATATATCTCGGTGCAAGCTTTCCTCGCCTCCCGAATCGCTGCACGCCTTTCATAGGCGATACCTTAAGTATAACCAAATCTCCAATCTGAAACTCTAGTGGTCTTCGCCTCTTATCTGCATAGCTCTTCTGCCGGCTCTGAGCGGCTAAAATCCGCTCCCTGATCAAGGCTACCTTCTCAGTAGTCTGCCTCACTAGCTCTGGCCCAAGCATCAAGCTGTCCTCCGGCTCGGCCCAACATATCGGTGATCTACAAGGTCTCCCATATAATGCCTCATACGGGGCCATACCGATCGTCGCTTGATAACTATTGTTATAAGCGAACTCTACTAGTGGAATATGGTCCTCCCAACTGCCTTGGAAGTCAATGACACATGCCCGCAACATGTCCTCCAACACCTGATTCACCCTCTCCGTCTGGCCATCCGTTTGGGGGTGGAATACACTGCTATAAGATAGTGTGCTGCCGAATGAGTCCTGGAAACTCCTCCACAAATGTGATGTGAACACCGATCCTCGGTCCGACACGATCGTGTCTGGAACTCCGTGGAGTCGAACTATCTCCCGAATGAAGATTCTCGCATAAGTCTCAGCTGTATAAGTGGTCCTCACCGGGATGAAATGGGCTGACTTTGTCAATCGGTCCACTATCAACCACACAGAATCATTCCCCTTCTTCGACTTCGGCAACCCCACAATAAAATCCATAGAGATGCCTGCCCGCTTCCATTCTGGAATGGGTAAAGGCTGAAGTGTTCCCGCCGGTCTCTGATGCTCTGCCTTCACCTGCTGACAGGTGAAACATCTAGCCACATAATCTGCAATCTCTCTCTGCATACCACTCCACCAGAATCGCCTCTTCAGGTCCTTGTACATCTTGGTAGTCCCTGGATGTACTGTGTACCGGGTACGGTGCGCCTCATCAAATAACTCTTTCTTCAGCTCTGCACTGGCTGGCATAACCAATCTACCCTTCATCCGTAGACCTCCATCTTCTCCAATGGTCCAATCAGTCTTAGGCTCCTTGGAAATCTCCTCCTTTCGGATTTGAATCCAGGAGTCTCCCAACTGAGCTCTGACAACCCTGTCACTCCAAGATGGCTGCACTGACATAGCTCCCAAGAATGCACTGGTTCCTCCAATCTCGGGTCTAAAATCAAACTGGCTCAGAGGGGTAAGGTCTCTATACAGTGAACACCTCAAAGCCGCAACCCGATGTCGATGCTTCCTACTAAAAGCATCTGCTACGACGTTCGCCTTTCCCGGGTGATACTGGATCGCGAACTCGTAGTCCTTGATAAACTCAATCCACCTCCTCTGCCTCTGATTGAGTTCCTTCTAAGAAAAGAGATACTTCAGACTCTGATGGTCTGTGAACAGCTCAAACTGCACTCCATACAAGTAGTGCCTCCATGACTTTAGTGCAAACACCACTGCTGCTAGCTCCAAGTCATGAGTGGGGTAGTTCTGCTCATACACCCTAAATGGTTATGAGATGTATGCCTCTACCCTCAGAGTCTACATCAAGATGCCTCCTAAACCTGCTAATGATGCATCTGTGTAAACAACGTACGTCCTATCGTTGCTCGGAATAGTCAAAACCGACGTTGTAGTCAACTTAGTCTTTAAAGTATCAAAGGCCTTCTGGCACTCCGTGTTCCAAATGAACTGTACACCCTTCTTCGTAAGGCGTGTTAGTGGCGTCGAAATCTTCGAGAAGTCCTGGATGAACTCCCTATAATAACCGGTTAAACCAAGAAGCTTCGAATCTCTATCACCGTCTTTAGCGGTTCCAAATCAAGAATTGCTGTAAACTTAGCCGGATTCACTGCTATGCCCTCTTTGCTGTTGACGTGGCTAACAAATCTGACTTCTGAAAACCAAAACCCGCATTTACTGAACTTGGCATATAACTGATGCTCCTGAAGAGTCTGCAATGCTACTCGTGTGCTGCCTCCGATCTCGAAAATATGAGAATATCAAACTGGCCCATGAAGGGACGGAAAAACTCGGTTCATCACATTCATAAATACGACGGTGCATTAGTCAACCCAAATGGCCTGACTAGAAACTCTAAAGATTCACATAAAATTAGGAAAATGGCTTTGGGAAAATCCATCTCCCGAATCCGCAACTACGATAACCAGAACGAAGATCAAACTTCGAGAAATACTACGCTCTATGCAACTAGTTTAACAAGTCATCAATCCTTGGTAATGAGTACCTATTCCGGATAGTGACCTTGTTCAGCTCTCTATGATCAATACACAATCTCATATTACCGTCCTTCTTCTTCATGAAGAGGACCGGTGCGCCCCACGGAGAAATAACTCCTACAAATAAAACCCTGAGCTAACAACTCGTCCAACTGGGTCTGAAGCTCCCTCATCTCAGCTGGTTCCATGCGATAGGGTACGCGGGATATCGGGGCTGTGCCCGGCTGTAACTCAATACAGAACTCGACCTCTCACATAAGAGGTAACTCAGGTATGTCCTGAAAGACATCCTGATACTCTGAGACAACTTAAGTCTCCAATAAATCAATACTCAGATCCCGTCGCATCACCTCCTCGATGTACGCCAGAAACAACTCCGCAAAACGGTTGCTCTGAGAGGTTGCTACAATCATCTCGGACCCATCGGATGCTCGAAACTTGACTGTCTTCACAAAGCAGTCAATACTAATATGGTAGGAAGACCACCAATCCATACCATGGTTGACATCAAACTCGGACATATGCAACACTATCAAATCTATGACAAACTCCGACTCACCTAGACTAATAATACACATCCTACAAACGCTCTCCAGAAGCGATACCCCACCTAAAGGGATAGAAACCATTAATGGAATGTCTAGAGGCTGAGCTATGATTTGTAGTCTAGGCATAAAAGCGTACGAAATGAAAGGACACGAAACTCCCAAATCGAAAAGAATACGGGCGGGAAAAGGATTTATGAGGGACGTACCCTCCACAACTGATCTGCTTGCTCCATTATCATGCGGAACTACTGCATATACTCTGCAGGTGGATGAAGACTGCTCTGCCGCTGGTGCTGGAGAATATGGGGTAATCTGCCCCTGGGGAACCTCCTGAACTGCTAGAACCTGCCCCTCAGTCTTCCGCTACTATTGATTCGGACCATATCCCTTCTAAGCTCTCGTTGGTGCATTGCGGCACTCTAATGCCTTGTGTCCGACCTTGCGACAGTTAAAACAAGATCCCCGGAACTTGCGCTGCTGATGCGCTCCCTGCTCCTACTGGGGTCCTTTCTTATGAGGGCCCTGCTGCTGCTGTTGAGGTTCAGACCAATGTCTCTTGTTCTTACCCTTGTCTCCGGGGTACCCTTCCATGTCTTTCTGAAGCTTAGCCGCCCCATTTTCTTGAGAAATGGCAGTTTCAACTACTGATGGTGGTGGTGGTGGTGCTATCTGAGTCTTCACCAACTCCTCAATAGCTGTCATCCGAGCGATAAGAGGAGCCATAAGGTCCACCAGATACTGAGGAGCCTGCTGTGGCTCGGGCTGAGCTGGCTGCTGCTCAGGTGGAGTCTGCTGTGACTCTGCCTGGCTAGCTCTCCTGATACGGGGCCTACCTCGTCCTGTCATTTCTCTCTTGATGGTAAGAAAAAAAATTTCATGAGTCCAAAAATAAACTTTTATAAATAGCGTATCGCATTAAAATTTTTCACAACATATAGTATTCACACAAATACTTTGAATCTATATAAAATTGTTGCCATAAAAAAATTTCAAATTTTGAGATATACGCATATATCATCCTCACTCATACTAGGAAATCCTTTCGGACTCTATACATGAATCCTAAGAAACTCTATCCTAGCTCCACGACTCGACATAGGATGATCCTAAGGATACTGGAACTAGAGCTCTGATACCAACTGTGACGCCCTTGGGTTCACACAAGGCTGCAGTCCGAGGTGAAACCAGAAATGTCAAACCTGCCATGCACCACACCGTGCAATAACACGTTTCACCATCACAACTAATATCTCTCTAGTGGAATCAACAACAGGTGTAGGTACAAAGCCAGTAAAAAGGTAAATCGACAATACTGGATGAAATGATAGGACATAACACATCTCACCAACAAAATAAACTGAAGTACAAAACCAAAGTCTGAAATGAATAAACTGGAGTTCTTAACAAGTCTCAAATACAATAAGTCTGAGTAAAGGAAATAAGGCACACAGCCTTTACAACTTCTAGAATAACTCTCAAATGTCTAAACCAAAAAGTCTACAGTGGAGCTCAAACGAAAAATATATCTAAAGTAGACAGCTGACACTAAAGTGCATCGCTATCAACCTGCGGCACTCCGTGCTCCTGGCTCGTGACCTGAAAGGGGGAAGGACAACGAGCGTCAAAGAGCTAGCGAGTAACATCACAACCAACCCCAAGGGAAAAGGGCTCGTTGTATAAGAAAATACAGATAATATATAATAGATCTAAAATTGTTGATCTCACTAAGGAGGGTTTTAGTATGTAGAGGTTTATAACACGAGAATAGGTACGTCGAGCGAAATAATCCAAACAAGGAAACCCTCATGTATATACCTTATATCTCAAATATATAAACTCCTAAATACTAAACCCAAGGTTCTAGTACTGTAACAAAATAGAAGAAAAACAACAAACACCAGAGTATAATTACAGAGCTGTGAAATAGCCAACATGAATATCATGTTATTTCTACATAAGTGTCAAAACCAAAATCCTATATAATTATCACGTCGTGGACTACTGTATAATAGTCATGTGCAGGGTCAAGAACTATATCCGAAACCGCATATATATATGTAGGCGTATAAAATTGCCTATAGGTCCCTTAGCACAGCTCGACGACGCCGATTCAACAAACGGACCATCGGGCGACGTATCCAAACAAAACTATTAGCCCACAACACCGAAGCCAAGCGATATGCGACGAAGCGGACTAACGAGGCTAACGAACCGCACGCAAACAACAGAATGCATCCATTCGCATGCGGAATCAAGCCAACGGTTCGAGGAGTCAACGAGTTATTCAAACAAGAACGGACTCGGATGAATCGCGATCGAATCAAGATCAGTTTCGGACTCGAACTCAGAAGTGGGTTTACTGCCAAATCAGGAATCGGATCAACGAATCGAATCCGAACAAGTCAACCACACAACCGAATCAAAGTCCAGATCAACAACGAACCAAATCGCGGACAAAACGATGGAATCCAAACACCCGGGGGGACTCGGCTTTGAACCGAACCACCCCAAGGTGGCTCGGCATGAGCCGAGCTACCCTGGGGTGGCCGGCTATATCCCCCCCCTCTTTCTTGTGAACACGTGCATGGGCACAGTGAGGAGATGTTATAAATAGGGGGCTTGGTTCATTTGTTCAGAGGTTGGATTTTGGAGGAGGCGAAGCCCTGCTGGATTGGAGATTCAGAACATAAAAAGATTCGAACTTTAGGACTTCGGGGACTCCCTCATTCAGATCTGTTGCTCGGCGATCGTCAACGCCAAATAAGGCAGGTGTTCGAGAGGACCGGATCTCAGATCTACGCATACATATTCCAGATCAAAGCTTGGTTCTTTGATCCTGAGATTCGAGCGATTGTTTCCTTGGTGAAACAATCCCTCCGGCTATTATCTCCCTTGGTGGAATAATACCCGTTATACTGCGTAGATCCGACTGGATCTAGATCTCGCGGTGGTCCACGGCAAACAACCCCGGCGCAGGCAAACAACCCACGCAAGCGAGCGACCGCGAAACAGGAGCTCGTGATTTGTTCGACAAACAAGGAAACAAAGTTGTAATTTTCATTTCTTTTTATTTGATTTTCATTGTAACCGGATCTTATAAAAAGACCGGATCTTTGTAATCGATAAACTATTACAAGAGTGTACAATGGAATCAGTAATGAAGAAAGTAACAACTTTTCCCGTGAACAATCTGGCGACCACAGTGGGAGCCACCGATCTCGCTGCCGAGATCGGAGCGTCGCAGCCGCGGATCTCAATCCCGGTCGTGGAGGAGGTCGAATACGAGTTCGATCAGCAAAAGTTTGAGGCGTACTTGTCATCCTCGTCCGGATCAACCTCCCCCCGCAAGTCCAAGAAGTTCTCCTCCAGGAGAAAAGTTCGTTGGTACGAAGAAGTTGAAGCTACCAACGAAGATCTCGCCCCGCTGGATGCCGAAGCTGCATTGGGTGAGGTCTCTCCAACTTCCAACCAGGTCAGATCCGCTCTGGCCAAATCCTCCGTTGCCGAGGGCATGGTGACTCTCTCAAAGAGAGCCCGCCAAAGGCAACGTCAACGCCTTGCGAAACAATTCGCAAAGGCAATGGAATTTGTGGACGGGATCCGCTACAACACGGATCTGAAGAACAGAAGAGGCAAGCAGCCTCAACAACAGATGAGTGGCAACTCCTCCAAGCCGCCAACCAACGAATGGATCCGTGTCAAATGGAATCGTTCAACACTTGAGGAGCGCATTCACAAGCGCCGCGCACTCTCAGCGTAAGCACGGGCTCAAGTCCAAGAAGCCCGTAGAAGGTTGCAGAAGGAGATGGCCAAGAAGCCGCCACCAACCTGCCAAATATGGAAGCCGAAGTCTGAAACCGCAACTCAGGCTAAGGAACAATCAATACAGCCTTCAAAACGAGTTCAACCTCCCGAACCATCCCGGAGAAGGAGGTCAATCTTGGAGCGCCTCTCCCCACTTCCCGATGGACGACGCAAAGCTCCAGTTCAAGAACGTTTGGGCCCGATGAAGAAGCCCCGAACGGCTCAACATGCTGGGGGTCGCCGTCATTCTCAGCATGACAAGGAGTTCAAAGCAGCTGCGCATGCCAATTTGCACATTAAAGTTCAGGAGCCCGCTGAGAACTCGCGCTCGCAAAGGCGTGTTTCAAGGCGCGTGACTCTCGAAAGCCCGAAGAAGGCGATTCATTCTCAGAAGGAAGCGTTATCGTCTGATGACGATGACGTTATACCTGAGAGATCGTACCAACACACGATAGGTTGCTCCGACTTTCAAACGGACGAGCTGTACTATCGTGCTTGGGGTACAAGCAGAGCCAGAAAGAGAAGTCCTTATAGGCTCGAGACTCAATGCCCCTGTGCCAAGCTCATTCGGACGGTACTGTCTGAATGCAAATGCGTCAAGGCAGTCCCTGAGAGAGTCTCGGTGTTCGAAAGGCTCAGCACTAAAACGCCAAAGCCAAGGCCTAGGCATTTCCGATGAAGGAGAGCGGGGGTTGAAGATGGAGAATTTCCAAGAGTCACCGCTAACATGACCAACAAGGGGACATTGGCACGGGATGATATCGAGTCGATTCTGAGAGCATCCCGGCGTCTAACCCGTTTGCAGTCTGGAGCCATCTCACGAAGAACGTATGGTAGGGTTCGGATAAGACCACCTTCAGAAGATGAAGAATTGGATGCTTGCTCTGCGGTTGCATCTGACAACACCGTATCCAGCGAAGGAGAACCCCGCGAGTCATTCATGATAAGCGCGGAACAAGTGGCCAAGATGCTCAAAGAAGCCATGGCCAAACAACAGGAGAGCTTCAGGCTCGAGATGCAGATGGCCATGCAGACTATGAAAGAGATGCATGAGCAACAAATCCAGGCATTGAGGAACCAACAAGGCGAACCAAGTCGTCATAACTAGAATAACCTGGAAGATGAGGACACAAATGAAGCTCGTAATACCAATAACCCTCCCATCAATCCAGGGGGTGGTAACGAGAATGCTAGCGAAGACACAGGTGAAAGCCTAAAAATTAAAAATCTCGAGAGCAAAATCAATACATTGATTTCCGCTCAGGAGACAAAAAAAACGGGCATTCCTTGTCCATACCCAAGAGAGTGGGAATCAATCCCCTATCCGGCGAAGTTTAGTCTAATCAACTTCACGCCGTTCGATGGGAAGGGTTCCCCCACTCAACATTTGATTTATTTCAAATCGCACCTGGGTGTTATCTCTGGTAATGAGCCTCTGATGGTGCGGTCATTCGTTGGCACTCTTCGCGGAGCCGCCTTCGATTGGTATCGCCACCTCAAGCCAGGTAGCGTGAGCAGCTGGGACGATATGGAGACCATGTTCCTCACCAATTTTTTCGACGATGACACCGAGATATCCATCGGGTCATTGCTCGACGAGAAACAGAAAGACGGGGAATTAGTGGACACCTTCGTCAAGAGGTTCCGGAACAAAGCAATAAACTGTCGGGACCCGATCACTGAGGAGTTCATTCTCCAGACTTGCCACAACAACCTCGCATTGGACGTGTTGGAAGCAATGGGAACAGCACCGTCCAACAATTGGAAAGACTTGAAGGTCCGAGGGGAACAAGCCGAATGCTTCCTCCGAAGGAAGAAGGCCGAGAGGAGTCAATCAACGACAAATCCTCCGAACTCAAACTTCGCCTCCCGTGGTAAGGGCAAGACACCCGCAATGACTGTCGACGCTAATCAAACATCGCAACAGCAGTCCCGGAGGCAGCAAAAGACTTCGGATCAGAGGCCTCAAAAAGAGTACTCCTTCAAGGACGAAGATGTTCCAGCCATCTTCAAATCCCTCCTTGACAATAACAAGATCAAGCTCCCACCGATCACGAATCAGGAGGAAGATGACGATATTGCGGATCCGAAGTACTGCGCATACCACAGGAGGATCCTTCACCCAACCAAGGCGTGCTTTACACTCAAGAATAGCATCCAGACCTTGGTTGAAGCCGATGTCATAACGCTAGAGTGAGCCAGTTGAAAACGGCATAACTCCGACCGGTATAAGAGTATAAACTGCTCCCAGAAACTCCGACCGGTATAAGAGTATAAACTGCTTCCTGAAACTCCAAAGAGTATACGAGTATAAACTGTTTCTCAATCCTCCGACCGGTATAAGAGGTTAAACTGCTCCCTGATACTCCAATAGGTATATGAGTCTAAACTATTTCCTTTCTTTCACGGGAAGTTCCTGGAGAGTGTCATGCGTGGTGTTCTTAAGGATAACCCGATCGTGCATCTAATTCAATGATACACCCAGTTTTGTAAAGAAAGCTGGGGGTGGATAATTCAGGTAACGGGAAGTTCCCGGAAGAATGTTAAATGTAATATTCTTAGGGATAACCCAGTCATGATGAATAAAGTGATAAGCACTAAACTCCTAATGCTTAGAATTTTAATTTATCAATCATTGACGAATTGTCAAAACCCTTTGTGTTAAGTCCTTATCACTTAACATCAAGAACCCCCTTTGAGTGATTTGTACGAATCAACATTCCTATGGTGATTTGTACTCTCACTCTCCTTTTTCCCATTTGGTCAAACCTTCTTACAGTTAGGACCACGACAAAAATCCCCTCTCGATTCCTTCAATGAACGAGAGGCCCACAAATTGAGCGGTCAAACCTTCCTACAGTTAGGATCGTCTCAAACCTCCCATTTGGTCAAACCTTCCTACAGTTAGGACCATAACCAAAATCCCCTCTCGATTCCTCCAATGAACGAGAGGTCCGCTTTCAAATTGAGCGATCGAACCTTCCTACAGTTAGGATCGTCTCAAACCCCCCACTTGGTTAAACCTTCCTACAGTTAGGACCACAACTAAAATCCCCTCTCGATTCCTCCAATGAACGAGAGGTCCGCTTTCAAATCGAGTGATCAAACCTTCCTACAGTTAGGGTCATCTCAAACTCCCGCTTGGTCAAACCTTCCTACAGTTAGGACCAAAACCACAATTCACTCTCGATAAATGAGGAATTCATCTTTTGTTCGGTAATTAAACCTTCCGACAGTTAGGGTTATCCGAATCTTTTTGATTATCGGAGTAGAGATCCCACTCTTAGTTTCACCTTTCCGGATTCTGGGGGTAGAGATCCCACCTCAAGTCTCCTTTCTTTGTTTAGGGAATAGAATATAAAATTCTTCCTTCCCACACCAATCATTTTCCCAGAATTTTGGATTCATTCTAGGAAGTTTATCCCGAATCCTAAGCAGGGATAAGTCTGCGCCTAACACGCGCTGCCGGTTTAGTCTTTCTCCGAAGAAGAAGACACCAGAGTTTGATTCTGGGGTATTTTATCCTGAAACCTAAGCAAGGATATGCCGACGCCTAACACGCACCGCCGGTTAGTTCTTGACCGTTAAAAAGAACACCCGTCTGCATATTCAAAATTGTGGCAGGTTGTTATTAATAACACCAAAATCCATGCCTCACACGCATGGGGAATTTCATCCTGAATCCTAAGAAAGGATATGCCGACGCCTAACACGCGTCGTCGGTTTAGTCTTTCGCCGATTGAAAAAGGCACCAGGGTCTAAACCTGGGGAATTTTATCCCGAAGCCTAAGTAGGGATAAGCCAACGTCTAATACACGTTGCTGGGTATCCTATTCCCACAACAATGGCGAAGTCTACATATTCGAAGTTGTAGCACAAAGTCTAAGGGAGTTCATTCCTTTAGCACAACGTCACATGCGGAACAAACTAAAACAATCCGCATGCTAGCCCGACTCAAACGGTAGTCGGTAAAGGCTAATCAAATCCGTTGAAGGCTGGGGGTTAGCCAAAAATCCTAAAGTCAACGCCTAACACGCGTCGCCGGGTAACCTATTCCCGTAACAAATGGTAAAGTCTATGTATTCAACATCATAGCACAAAGTCTAAAGGAGTTCATTCCTTTAGCACAACGTCACATGCGGAACGGATTTAAACAATTCGCATGTAAGCCCGATTCAAACGGTAATCGGTAAGAGCACGTCAAATCCGTTGAAGGCTGAGGATTTGCCAAAAATCCTAAGTCAACGTCTAATACACGTTGCTGTTTAGTCTTTTCACAGGAGAAAGATGAAGTCTACGTATTCAATATCGTAGCACTAAAAGGGATAACTCTTTTAGCTCAACGTCACATGCGGAACGGACTTAAACAATCCGCATGCTAGCCCGACTCAAACGGTAGTCGGTAAAGGCACATCAAACCCGTTGATGGCTGAGAATTTGCCAAAAATTCTATAAATACGAGTCATTGACGCATCAATTTTACGAATTGGTCTCGTGACTCAAGTATTCGCCACACTCCAACTCCTTAAGAGCTTAAACTGTGTATACTCCAGAAGACGTACGAGTTTAAACTGTGTCGGACGTCGAACAATACGTCGCAATGAAGCCTGGACGCCAAACAACGCGTCGCAATGAAGCTCAAACGCCAAATAACACGTCGCAATGAAGCTCAAACGCCAGACAACGCGTTGTAAATGAAGATTCAACGCCGTCAATCGATGATCAGTTCTATGTTGAAGCAACCAACTCGAGCTAAAAAGTCAAGAAATTAAGAATCGACTTCAAGTTCAAAATTTCGACAACGGTCAGACAATAAATGCAGCACCGGAATCCTTACAGACGTTCGACAAAGCACCGAATAGCCTGAAGGAATTGAAGGAATCCAGAACAGAAGCCATTCCAATGTCCCGTTACACCGACTGAAGGTTGGGACAATCACATCCAAAGTATTCCAGACTCTTCTATAAAAGAACGAGACTGAAATACTTTGGAGGGGGTATCTGTAGGCGTATAAAATTGCCTATAGGTCCCTTAGCACAGCTCGACGACGCCGATTCAACAAACGGACCATCGGGCGACGTATCCAAACAAAACTGTTAGCCCACAACGCCGAAGGCAAGCGATATGCGACGAAGCGGACTAACGAGGCTAACGAACCGCACGCAAACAACGGAATGCATCCATTCGCATGCGGAATCAAGCCAACGGTTCGAGGAGTCAACGAGTTATTCAAACAAGAACGGACTCGGATGAATCGCGATCGAATCAAGATCAGTTTTGGACCAAAACTCAGAAGTGGGTTTACTGCCAAATCAGGAATCGGATCAACGAATCGAATCCGAACAAGTCAACCACACAACCGAATCAAAGTCCAGCTCAAAAACGAACCAAATCGTGGTCAAAACGATGGAATCCAAACACCCGGGGGGACTCGGCTTTGAACCGAGCCACCCCAAGGTGGCTCGGCCCAAGCCGAGCTACCCTAGGGTGGCTCGGTGGCCGAGCCACCCCAGGGTGGCCGGCTATATCCCCCCCTCTTTCTTGTGTACACGTGCACGGGCACAATGAGGAGATGTTATAAATAGGGGATTGGTTCATTTGTTCAGAGGTTGGATTTTGGAGGAGGCGAAGCCCTGCTGGATTGGAGATTCAGAACATAAAAAGATTCGAACTTTAGGACTTCGGGGACTCCCTCATTCAGATCTGGTGCTCGGCGATCGTCAACGCCAAATAAGGCAGGTGTTCGAGAGGACCGGATCTCAGATCTACACCTACATACTCCGGATCAAAGCTTGGTTCTTTGATCCCGAGATTCGAGCGATTGTTTCCTTGGTGAAACAATCCCCCCGGCTATTATCTCCCTTGATGGAATAATACCCGTTATACTGCGTAGATCCGACCGGATCTAGATCTCGCGGTGGTCCACGGCAAACAACCCCGGCGCAGGCAAACAACCCACGCAAGCGAGCGACCGCAAAACAGGAGCTCGCGATTTGTTCGACAAACAAGGAAACAAAGTTGTAATTTTCATTTCTTTTTATTTGATTTTCATTGTAACCGGATCTTATAAAAAGACCGGATCTTTGTAATCGATAAACTATTACAAGAGTGTACAATGGAATCAGTAATGAAGAAAGAAACAACTTTTCCCGCGAACAATATATAGTTCAGTTTTAAATCTCATGGAATAAGCGGCAATGTCCAACACGAGGACTGAAGTGGAATATAGTCCAACACGAGGACTTTAAGGGATTAT
>BQKN01058214.1:89618-100751 GCA_022839385.1 Asparagus kiusianus | reverse complement strand
ATATATATATATAGAAAAAGTTACATTTAATGCAAGTATAATTTTCTATTTAATTGTAAAAAGTAAGTTTCTAAAAAAAGACCTACAGTACATTTAGTTGTGCATTGTTCTTCTAGAAAGTGTTGTGGTTAACAAATGTACAGTATAATAAAATGAATTTCTATTGTCATTTCTATATTTTAAAAATAACTACAGTTGGATTTATGCATGCAAAGGGAGACCAACATTAACTTCAAATAAGCAAAAAATATAAGGAAAAATAAGAGGGTACACACAATATAAAAAATTGCCATGACAAGGTGAAATAAGTTAATAAAATAAGAGGATGTATCTAATAAAATTGACATGACGATGTGAAATATGTAGTTAATAAAATATGAGGATGTATCTATATGTAATAAAAAATAGAAAGTATTATGATTTTATTGAGATAGACCAAGAAAATATTTAATTAGTAAAATAGGTCAACTTTGGCTAAAAGTTTGTCTATTTTGCTAATTAAGTATTTTTTGTATATGTTTTGCAAATTAATTATCAAAATTAGTCTATTCCAAAGATTTGTCCAAATGAAAATTTTCTTAATATTTTACATAGTGTATTGGAAGAAAGTCATTCTTCAAAGCAACAAAGTTGAAGACATAGAAGTCCTGCATATTGGGTGACATGCATGAGAGTTGATGACAAGAGGAAACTAATTTCTCCTCTATGTTATGGATTAGTAAAGAATTGTCACATTTTGTTACGATTGGAATGTTTTATTATTGCCTTCTTTTCATAATCTTACTAATCTTATTTCTTTTGATATTTTAGATTTGAGCAGAAAAAGGTTGGACCTATAAGTATCAACTCATGGCTTACCATTTTATCATTCTTCTATTTTCTTGTTATTTGTTTCTAATTGGTATGACATTCTCTTAGAATTTTAAATCTTTTCTAAACTTGTTTGTCACTTTTTCTTTAGGAGTTCTGATATCAAGAAGAATGCGGTAGCCAGTAGCTGAAGTTAATCAAACCTATCATAAGAAAAAATAAATAAATAAAGAAAACAAAGACCACCAACAGATATGTAGAGGATGAAGCAATTAACATTGATAAGACGAACCAATATCTCAGTGAAGCTCAGTCAGTCTTTGGAGAATTTGCCTAATGAAATGTGAGAACCATTTCCTTAAAAAATTAACTTTTTAAAGTTCCTTGAATTTTACCAACATTAATTTTATCTTTTTTAATTTCCTTTTGTTTTTTTCTAATTAGTTTATTGTGTTGCATGAAGATATAGTATGATATTCTCTTAGAATTTTAAATCTTTTCTGCTTGTTCCTCGCTTTTTGTTTTAAGAGTTTTGATATTGAGGGTAATTCATTAAGTGATGTTAATCAAACCACTGCTAAGAAAAAGAATAAGGAGAGAAAGAACAACATACATACATACACACACACACACACACACACACACACATATATATATATATATATATATAGAGAGAGAGAGAGAGAGAGAGAGAGAGAGAGAGAGAGTAACAAATGACTTACAGGATGAGAAGATAAATGAAGGCATATATATCCTTTGTGTCACGAGCTATCTCCAACAAATAAATATGGGTTGAGAACATCATTCTAATTTATTGGAATAATAGGGTCAGAGAAAAGGAAAATATAGACAACCAAATGTCTTAAAAAATTTATAATCAAGTACCTTATGTTAAAGTTTTTGATAGGAAGATTGATTTGTATGTTGGATAGCAGGTTTTTGGCCCAAACATGATTCCTAGTCTGTTTTGGTTTTGATTTTACAATTATTGAGATTCCTAGTCTGTTTTTTTGGTTTTGGTTTTAGAATTGTTGGATTTCTAATCTGTTTTGGTTGTAGGATTTCTATATATAGAATGTTTTAGAAGAGATTTGTAGAGAGAGAAAGAGGTTGTTTTGAGCACTTTGAGAGGAAGATATCTGAGAGGTGAGTTGAGATCTTTTGGTGAGGATTATTTTGAGTGTTTAAGAGTTGTAACACATTGTTTTTCTTCTCCATATAGTGAAAACTCCCCATCCTCTCCCCGTGGACGTAGGCAATTTGCCGAACCACGTATATCTCTGCGTTTGTGATTGTATCGTTCTTTTGTGAATTGCACTCGTTAGTTGCTCTTCTCTCTTGTTTGCCGACTCGTGTGGGTGTTTGGTTCGCGAGCACGCTTCTGCCGACGTGTAACAATTGGTATCAGAGCTCTAGGGTTTCAGACCTAAGATTTGTTTTGGGTGGAGGAAAATTCATTGTTGGAAGCCTGGATCTTGGAGATCTAGGTTTCAGTGGAGATAACATCACGGAGTTGCCAATTGGAGATCTCGCCTTCCTCGTGTGGTTGAGAGTTCGTGTTGGAATCCAATCTAGGGTTCAAGTTGGGTAATTTCTTAATTCTATTAGTTGTTCGAATTTTCTCTATAATTTAGAGTTAGCAAGCAATGGTAGGAGATAGTGGTGAAAGCAACAAGGCTACGACAAGTATAGTTCAGGTTGCACTTCAGAATACGAAGATTAGTGTTGTGAAGCATAACGACAAGATCAACTTTGGGTTGTGGACGAGTGATGTGCATGATGCTTTGAATGCTCAGAACTTAGAGGAGACCATCATGGTCCATGAGAGGCCATCGAAGTATGATGAAGCAAGATGAATCGGAATGCCTGTGGGGTAATAAAATCTTGTTTTTAACAAGACTTGAAGTACGATGTGATTGGTGTGACATCTGTGATGAAGATGCGGGAGATTTTTAACAACAAATATCTTACGAAGAGTGTTGAGAACCGGTTGCACTTGCTGCGAAGATTGTTCAGATTCTAGATGTCTAAGGGTACCTCACTTGCAGATCATGTGAACAGCTACACAAAGTTATTGTTAGACTTGGCGAATGTGGATGAGAAGATATCGGATGAGTATAAGACGGTTATTTTATTAGACTCCTTACCCGATGAGGAGTATAATACCTTCGTGCTCACTTAATTTGTTGAACGGTAGATCTTCCATCACCTATAGTAATGTGACTAATGTGTTGACGAATTTTGACTTAAGAATGAATGATAAAGAATCTTGCAGAGCTAGCACTTCAGGAGAGACCTTATCAACGAGAGGTAGGAGTCCCTATACGAGAGGTGGCAACAGAAGCAAGTCAAAGTCAAGAGGCCACTATTAATTAGTGAAGAACCAGTGTGCTTTCTGCAAAGAATAAGGACATTAGAAGAGAGATTACCTGAAGCTCAGAGAAAAGGAGAATAACAAGAAGAAGGGTCTGAATGCCAGCGAGGTAAATGTTGCTAAGAGTAGTAATGATTCAGATGATTCATGTTTTTCTCTATTGATTACTCTAGAGGTTAACCATGACGATGCATCAGATTGGATTTGGAGTCAATTTGAAGCTTTCATGTTTTGTCTTCTTGTCTTACTTCACAAAGAAGTTAAATGCATTTTTAATGTTCAACAGAAATTCTAGTAATATAGACTTTGATTATTTTTTGTGGTTCAATGAGACTAAATGTTAATTTTATATATATGAAAATTTTGTGTTTCAAATTTATTTTTTAAATAAGGTTAGGAGTTACCTCTTTTTTCTCTAAAATGAATTCTTCTGGTGTGCATCCAATAAGAGTTTATGTTATGTTAAATAATATTACTTTTACTCTATCTGTGTCATTTTTCACAAGGACCTTGTTTGTTGGAAATTTGATGTAAAAAGACAATGAAAGAAAATTTGATTTGTATTCTCTCAAAATCGATTACAATTTGGATTCCGATTACAAAAGAGAGGAGAATGAATTTGATTCTCCCCTTTATTTAAAACTGGGTTCTTCTTGGTAGCGATGGAGTGCCTCCTTCGATTGCTCGCGTCGAAATTGCTCTCCGTTGACGATCCGACCGTACTATCTCAATGGAACAATTAACTTGTTTGATGAACTCGGTTTAGAACTCTTAACGAGTGTAAGAAACTCAGAATGAGTTTGGAAACTCTGAAAAGAGTTGTTGAAAAACCGAATAACTGATTGATGTAATTAACTTATATTGCAAGTTAATCACGAACTCTTAGTGAGTTTTTAGAACTCAGAGCGAGTTGAAAACTCTGTAACAGAGTTGTTAAAACCGAAGATTCGGTTAATAGCCAAGTTGATTTGCTGTTGATGAAGAGATCCCCTTGGATTTGATGTGCTAACTACTGAGTAGTTTGTTGATCTTCCGAGAAATATCCTCCTCCGTGCGGTTAAGCTGCTGAGTGGGCCAAAAATCCCTCAGAACGTGGGACAACGGTTTTGAGGCCGTTCGACTGGTGTTTGAACAAGTCAAACGCTTGATTTGGCGTTCTGGGCCTTAGCTCTACGTCTAAGGCCTGAGACGCAGAGTTAACCCTTTGCCAAAGGTTAGAAACGCACAGGCCATATGCATTTTGAAGTTGGAAAAAGCACAGGTCACTTGTGGGTTAAAATCCAATTCTGCGTCAAGAGTTTAGGACGCTTGTTATGTATGCGTTTTTGGTGTTTTAACTCTGTGTTACAGAGTTAGGTGCCTGGTGGAGAACGCACAGGTAGATTTTCTGTGCGTTTTGAATTTGAGAAACGCAGAAGTGAACTCTGCGTTTAAGAGGGGTTATTGACTTGTAACCGCGTTTATTATGACGTTGCAAAGGCTACTGCTTATTGATCTTTGCTTGTCATAATATGTGAAAGTCGTCAGATTGTAACTCTCACTGTTGATTGTGAAGGCCACTGAATAGAATTTTCATCAGCTGTCGAAAGCGTCATTGAATTGTAATTCTTCTCGATCCATGTGAAAAATCATCTCTTTGCAACCCTCGTTTGTCGGCACGGAAGCTATTTGATCGTAGCTTCCATTGTTGTGACCTGATGGGAATCAGTGAATAGCTCTCTACCAAGCAACTCATCAACTAAGTCCAACATTTTATTTCTAAAATCATTATACTGCTTATCAGCATCTCCAATAGTTGCTAATATAATATTGGTCATGTTGTTGTCGTAACCATCAAAATCAATCATCTCAAATATGAGGTCGTGTTTGTAGCGATTATAATGCTGCGGATGTAATAATTTAGAAATCTCTTCTGTTTTGATTGTAAGGATGAATTCTGCTTCTTGATTGGGTGGAACCAATATCTCATGGGGATCAGCTATCTATTATGATTTTTTTAGACAGCCTACAGAACCCCCTCCAAAGTTTTTGAAAGTTCGCGGTTAACTGGGACGAATTTTCAGAATACTTTGGATCCCCAAAATCTTCTTGGCTAACCATTCACTCCGTCTGATTTGAAGACGGTGTGAACTTGGCTGTTGGGATGTTGGACTTCTGTTTCTTCGAACCAAACAAAATAGCTTTTGAGCCCTGATGATAATGAAGAATGAGATGTGCTCCAAATCGAATCTGATAGTTTTAACGTTGCTGATTGTAATCTGTCTGCACCCATCTGATAGACTCCACAGTGGAGTCGTCTGTTTCCTTTTGACTTGGATCACCTTGATAGCTGGCATCAATCTCTTCCGATTTATTTGAACCTATGCCATAGCTTTGAACATCGAGGAATTCGTTTGGTTGAGTTAGAATGTACAGGTGGATTTTCTGTGCCGCAGAGTTGAATTCTACGTTCAGAGGCTCAATCAACACAGACGCAGAAGTGGATTTTCTGTGTTGAGGCATTAAAAACGCAGAGTTGAACCCTGCGTTCAGAAGTTCAAGCAACACTGACGCAAAGGCCGTATCTGGTGGGATTCTGGGCTTAGAATCTCGCCCGGATCTGACAGCTCACAGCTATCTATAAATAGACCGCTGAGGGTCAAATCAAAAGTCACTCGACTTTTTACCTCCTCTTTTTTCGAAAGATTTTTTTAACGAAGGCTCTTCGTTTCTCAAACTCCAGTGGCCCTGTTCATCTTCTCTGATTCTCCTTCTCGATGGGTTCAAAGAAGAGGACTGTTTCTCGCCCTAGGCCGACCGCTGCCACAGCGCCGCCGCCACAGGCTTCCCTCGTCGGTGGTAAGTGTCGAACCCTATGGCCACCAAACTTGCTTCGGCGAGTTCTTTAAAAACCCTAGATGGGTTCTTGTGAACGAGGAAGATGACTCATTTTGATACTGTAACGCGGAGTTGGGACTTTGTGTTTTGAATTTGAAACGTTGGGGCTTGACCTCTGCGTTAACAAATTTTTAACGCCAGGTCTGAACTGTGCGTTTGGAAATTTAACACAGGGCTCGACCTCTGCGTTGATGAACTTTAACGTCAGACCTCTGCTGTGCGTTTGGAAGCTTGACACAGAGCTCTACCTCTGCGTTAATAAACTTTTGAACGCCAGTTTTGAACTGTGCGTTTGAAGGCTTGACGCAGGGTTCGACCTCTGCGTTAATAAACTTTTGAACGCCAGTTTTGAACTGTGCGTTTGAAGGCTTGACGTAGGGTTCGACCTCTGCGTTAATAAACTTTTGAATGCCAGTTTTGAACTGTGCGTTTGAAGGCTTACTCTCTTTTTTAGAGATTTGATCAAAGTTTCCTTCGTTTGCCTTCTCTGTTGATTGATTAAGTACTAATTGAGTACTTTTCTCTTTTGCAGTACCTTACACCTGTGAACCTCTTAATCTTCGTCATCACTTTGGGCGTGAGGGCGGTGTAGATTTGAATATGCAGTTCAATCTACGTGAAGAACTCCCAGTATTTCAGGATTTCGACAAGGATCGTGTCACCCTGATTTCGAATCCAAGTCCGGCTGTACTTAGGGTCCTGGTTACGGATGCTAAGTTTGAAACCGAATCTCGCAAGAAGCTCACCAAGCCAGCTTTTTTATTTGGAGATCGTGTCAACATCACGAAAGAGATTGTGCATGGCGGCCATTACAAATGGCTAAGGCAAATCGAAG
Source organism: Asparagus kiusianus (assembly GCA_022839385.1). Taxonomy (NCBI): domain Eukaryota; kingdom Viridiplantae; phylum Streptophyta; class Magnoliopsida; order Asparagales; family Asparagaceae; genus Asparagus; species Asparagus kiusianus. The sequence goes on along the minus strand of BQKN01058214.1, from coordinate 93,855 downwards.
ATCGTCGCTTCTTCCTCCCCGATATGCACAGGATGTTTCCCATCTCTTATTACCAATGTGCTTCTGTTCCTCGCCACATGAATTGGGACTTGGTGAGAGAGCAGGATGGGGTAGCTGTTGGGGTTGTGACTTACAAAGGCGTTCATACCGTCGATTATAATCGACAAGTTTCAGCTTTGGAACCTTGCTTATTCTCACGGGGATATCCCTTAGGAGAAATAGCTAGTACAGCCAATACTTTCATACGTAGATTCATGGCCGCAAAAGGAGAATTTCCCTCTTCAGTATTTAGAACTCCCGGATGGGTACATTCTACCAAGACAGGATGGTGGGCACGAATGACGGAATTCGTGTTGACAGAATTAGAGGGGACATTAGCTCAATCTGGGCTTAGTTGTCCTATCAAGGCTACCAAATGTGGTATTGCTTTTAGCCACTATAATTTCTTCGCCATTCTGGAGGGGTACAATCCGGAGACTTGCACATTTTTTACGTCAGCAGGAGAATTAGGATTTGCTTTACATGAAATGTTTGACGTCTTGGGTCTCCCTTTTGGAGATTTACCCTATGAAGAGTTCATCCCTGGATCCAGTGAGCTGAAGATTTTGAAGGAGACGAACCCTGATGTATATGACACTCTATGGGAGGTAATGTGTCATTTTCAAATCTGTAGACAACTAACAGGATCACGTGGTCGCGGTATAAAACAGCTATCTTGGGCTGAATACCTTTTTGAGAATTTGTCTCATAAGACAGCTAACGTGTCTCGTCGAGAGGCGAGCACCCCTGAGACCATCCAGGCTTTAATTAATGACGCCACCGTTCACTACGTCAGCGAGGGAATAGAAGATGACTTTCCAGCACAAACTGAATTTGAGAGCTTCCATCATCAGGCAGCCACGCCCATATCTGACATGGCTTTATTGGCGGGTTTTCTTATGTTGTGGTTGAAGCGGTGTGTGGTTCCCACTGGACCGATAGATGCTGTGACGATAGAAGTAGCCTATCCGGCTATCCTCTTAGCTCACGGGAGACCTTTGAATCTTCTTTCGGCCATGACGTGTTGTTTGCAGCATGGTTTGAGGGTGTTATGTCTCGAGTTCATTCAAGTGAAGGAGATAGACTCGGAAGGAAAGAAAAGTTTGGTGACTCCCAACCCTCGGGTACCCTTGCCATATACTTACTTGATGGCCTGGTACGTCTCCCATTGTGCACAGTTGATGAGCGCTCCATCTTCTACGGAGGAAGGCTTTATCCCCTTCGTGCAGAGATTAGAAGAAGCTACTTGGGTAGGCACCTATGTAGTGAAGGTCCGTCAAATCCTGTCGAAGGACCTCAATTATGACATCTTCCGCTGCTTCCCAGATTTTGATGGTGGAGGATATGGGCAGGTGTTCCAAGATACTGCTGGTCCTAACGGTTTTACCCGCTTAGATGGGGGAGTTTTCCATTGGGTATTGAACATCAAGCCTGGTTATCTCCTCCTCAGGCAAAATGATAAATGCATAATCGAGCCGTATTAACCGTATCGATTTGCTCGCCAATTTGGGTACGACCAATTATATGTTGGAAATCCGAGGAGCCAACTTTCAGTCACGGGCAACATATATGAAGGAGCTCGGGCTTGGTATTATTCTACCGCCGGTTGCACTGGAGCTACCTTCAGATTGCCCCCACAAAACACCTAATTCTCTTTTTTCCATAGCTTTCTGTACCTGGTATCACACAGCTTCTAGAGTACCTGATTACAGGCTGAACTTATCCTGTTTACGGGATATTAGAAAGATGTACGCGTCCCGGAAAGGAGCTCGAGTATCTCGTCTGAAGGGGATCGATGAGTTCTTACATTTTGAAGATGAAGACGAGGAAGGAGAGGGGGAATTGGGACTAGAGAGTGCCCCAGTAGCGAGCCTCATGGCTGCCGAGACTCCAAAAACAAAAGCGACCAAAAAGAGAGCTCTCACTGAAGCAGAAGAAGCTCAGTATGAGAAGCGTACTCGTAGGAAACTGCTAGTAGACCCTCCTGCTGAAAAATTGATGGCGGATGCTTTTAAGTCTACCGGTGGAGGAGAAGAATAAGAACCAATTGCTGCAAGTCACCTTGACCGCACAGCTCTTCATTCTAGAGGTTCTACATTTTCCGGAGGATTCTCCTCTCATCGTTCTTTGGATCAGGAAGAGGGTGGAGATGAGTCACTGATTGGGGACATAGACCCTGACATTTCGCCCCTTCCAGATCAAGCTCCCGGTGCTATTCTTTCATCTGCGGGGACATTGCCTACAATGTCCCCCTCTGAAGGGATTAGATCGCCTATAGATGAACCATTAGCAGATGAAGCTACAAATTTTAACGAGAACCAGTCTCCTACTTCTTCTGCTTTATTGCCACCCTCGGGGGCTGTTATTCCTAGCCCTACGACTGGTATAATGGCCAAAGCAGATATGACTGCAAGTTCTCCCGGATTATCAGCTGCGGATGATGAGGAACCGTTGGATTATGGGACTCCTTCTCACCACGAAGATGTTGATGAGGATGAGAGTGATGGTGATAATGATTCCGTTGGTTGGGCTGATGCGCCACCACCCCCTTCTGACAAGGCGTCCGGTTACCTTCCTTTTCACCCTACTGATAGAAATTATACACTCTGATTTCTCTGGTGTTTCTTTCTTTTATACTGACTGCTCTTTTGTGTAGGTTCTCCAACTCATGAGAATGCCGGTACGTCATCGTCTCTCCGCACACAAGCAGCAGACGTTCCTCCCTCTAAATCACTGCCGGTGACAACAAGTTCTTTGCCAGAAAAACCTCTGTCGCTAACGATCCCCCTAAAATCTGTGGTGACGGAGAATGCACCTGGCTCAGCCCAAACAGGAGCACTCATGATTCTTCCTTCCAGCCCTTCACAGTTGGACATCACTATGGCTTCTCCAGCTTCTTCCCAGTCGTCACCTACCGTTCTTGCATCAGGGTCTACGACTTTAGGCTCCCCAACAACATCTCCTATGAAGACTTTAAATCCAGTGGTCATCCCTTCCATGCTTAGGATTCTTGTATGACCTTTGGAGGATATGATCAATGTGTGGCTATTGAGGAGGTTGGCGCCGGACAAGCTTCGTTTGATTCTTTTAAACCTATACTCCTGCATTCTTTGAATGGCATTCGATACGTAGATGACGCGCGTTGGTTCCAACACTATTCCGAGAACATCTCTCAGTTGGAAAAAGATCTGAAAGCTTTGGAAGAATTGCATCGAGCTGATTTTGCTGCCCAGGCTGCGTTAGTCTTTGATAATCTTTAAGCTGAAGCGGTCCACCAATACGAAACTTTTCAAGAAGCCATCACTGAAAGGGAGCTTGAAATTGCATCCTTACAGGGGCAATGCCTTCATAAACAGCACGCTGTAGACGCTTCTAATGCTGCCATACAAACATCTCATGCAGAAATTGATCGTCTTAAGGTGGAGTTGGCTCGACACGAAGCTGAGCTCGCGCGAGAGGAAGAGGTCTTGAAAAAGCTCACGCTAGAGAGCGTAAAGACTTATGCCACCTACCGTTCGTCGGTGCAGGATCTTGAACTTATCCAAAAGCAAGCTAATGCAATTGTGCTGGACGAAAGCGCCCTTAGGAAGAAAGCCGAGGTGATGGTGCAGGCTGCTCACGAAGAAAGACTATCTGCTATTAAGTCCCGACTTGCGTCTTTTACTTTTGCTGGTCCAGAGGCTTAATTATGTATTGTTCTTTTTGCTTGATAAGAACAAGGTTTTTGTATCACTCTTTAGTATTTCTGAGCAAAATAAAAAGAGTGATTTTGGTTTATTGCATGTGTCGCATTCTAACCTGCAATGATGAAATTGTATGGAAGGGGCCCAATTTTTAAAAATTTCCTTTATTATCATCTAAGATAATTTCAGAAAAATTTTAACTTGTTGGAGATGGGTATATGAACACTCGTTATTCCTTTGTAAAAGGATTAACTGGTTCAAACAGGTTAGAACTGTTAGAGGTGTCTTATTAACATAACAGAAATTTGGGAATCTAATGCTCTATTGAAAAGAGTCAGTAGATTAGTTTTATTAAAGGTATGATTTTGATACGACATACGAGGAATTACGGTCAGGGCAATTTTGAGGACTTATCGCTCTATTGGAGAGAGTTGATAAGTGGATTTTTGTCAGAGGTGTAGTGACAAAAAGAATATTGCGATTGGAGCAATTTTGAGGACTTATCGCTCTATTGG
>BQKN01058214.1:50637-89608 GCA_022839385.1 Asparagus kiusianus | reverse complement strand
TGACAAGAAGAATATTGCGATTGGAGCAATTTTGGGGACTTATCGCTTTATTGGAGAGAGTCGATAAGTGGATTTTTGTCAGAGGAACTATCGTTACAATGATGTAAGCTGAATTCAAGCTCTGTGGGGATGACATTTGTCCGAGGTGTAATATTAACCTGACGAGGATTTAAACTCTGCTTAGGAACTACAAAGGTTTAACAATGCCATGTTAAAAGAGTTCATGAACTTAAGGAATAAGTATCATGTTTTGCCAGTACAAAGGTGTGTCCTTTGTTTTAAATAACCACAATGCAGGGGTGACCTTTGCGTTTAAGGTTCGAAACGCAGAGTTAAGAACTCTTATAACGCATGTCTAAGCCTAGCGTTTGGGATTTGGACGCAGAAGTGAACTCTGCGTTTAGATCTAATCGATCTTATCAATAAACACAGAAGATCGTGTTTCAGAGTTGGTTGGGATTCTTGCTTAGAGTCCCGAACCGATTTAACAGCTTGATGGCTGTTATAAATAAGCCTGTAAGGTCACATCAAGAGTCATTCGACTCTTTTTGCCTCACTTAGTTCCGAGAACGAGATCTCTCGTTTCAATTAATTCATCGATGGACTTCGTCTTCTCCGATCATCTGCACTCATGGCGCCTAGGAGGATGAGCTCGGGCTCTAAGAAAGCCGTTAGGGCTGCTTTGGAGACATCACCGACCGAGAATGCCAACGGCGTTACCGCTCTCACGAGCGCTTCAACATTGCCTCCGCCGCTACTTGGACCTCGTTGCTGTGGTAAGTGGTGACCACAATAACTTGTTTCGACAAGTTCTTCTGAAAACCCTAGATGGGTTCTTGTCAACGAGGAAGACGACTCGTTTTGGTTGGAACGCACAGTTAGAACTTTGCGTTCATCATGAACTCTGAACACGAGTTTGAACTCTGCGTAAATCTTGCGTAACACGTCTCTTGAATTCTGTGTTAAAGATAACTAACGCAGAATTTGGAGTCTGCGTTGAAGATTTTAGGAACGCAGATCTTGAAGTCTGCGTTCAAGACAAATAACACAGAATTTGATGCCTGTGTTTAAAGCAGGTAACACACACCTTGAGGTCTGCGTTCAGGATCAATAACGCAGATTTTGATGTCTGCGTTCAAATTAAATAACGCAGACTTTGAAGTCTGTGTTCAGGTTTAGAAACACATATTTCAAAGAGTGTTCGATCTGGTTCTTTTCATTAGCGATTCTTTTTTATCACTAATTTTAGTTTCTTGTTTTGTAGTGCTTTTTCTCAATGTGCCGCTTCTGCCGGAGCAGCACTTCAGCTATACCGATGATCCCGAAGTAGGGAAAGCTTTTGGTCTTCGCAGGGAGATCCCCTTATGCACTTCCCCTAGCTTGGAGCGGACGCATTTAATTAGATTTACTGGGTGTTCTACTCTTAGAGCTTTGATCACTGATGTGGATCTGGAAACTCCTGCGGGTCTGGATCAATTTGTCAAACCCTCGTTCTTGTTCAGGGACCATATCTTAGCTGATGGCCAAGTTGGGAATGTAGAGGATTCTCGTATGTTGCGAAGACTTGATGACCGTTTATTCTTTCTTCCAAGTATGAACAGGATGTATCCACTTTCATACTTTCTAACTGCTGGTGGTCGTAGAGGCTTCGCCTTCGACCTCGTCAAAGAGAAGGAGAATATATCATTTGGATCGGGTCGGTCCTCCCGTGTTCAAATTGGCGGGCAACTCAAAGGTTTGAGACCCGGAAGATTTGAGAAGAAGGAACTTGGTCGGGAAGCGCCTCTTCCAGCGAACGTGTTCATACGTCAGTTTATTGCTGCTCGAGGTGAATTTCCCGTGCAAGCTTTTCGTTCTCCAGGTTGGGTGTTCTCTGGAGAAGATGGCTGGTGGACACGTATGGTGGACTTCGTCCTTGAGGAACTCGAGGGGCCTCTTGCTCAGTCCGGTCTGGCAGTACCGATACAGGCCATGAGGCGTGGGATCACCCAGAACTATCCCTCCTTCTTTGCTATGCTAGAGAGATATAATCCGGACAGCTGCACCTTCTTCACGCCAGTTGGGGAGTTAGGATTTGCTTTGTATGAGATGCATGCAGTATCGGGACTATCCTTTGGGCAAATGCCCTATGAAGAGTTTGTTCCAACCACTGAAGAACTATCCATCTTGAAGACTGCTCACCCGGAGATTTATGACACTTTTTGGGAGTTAATGTGTCATTTCCACATCTGCGCTCAGGTCGCCGGGATGCGTGGGGGTGGCCTCATGCACACTGCTTGGGCAGATTACTTATTTCAGAATCTGGGTCAGAAAGATTCGAAGGTGACCCGTCTTGCTGTCAGTTCTGCTAGGAGCATTAAAGCCCGCATCAAGGCTCCTAATGCCATTTATAAGAATCAGTGCCTGGAAGATGGATTTGAAGCTGGCGGCGAATTTGAGAGTTTTCATCATCAAGTCGCCATTCCCATTTCTGACATAGCACTCTTCGCTGGTTTCTTAATGCTCTGGTTGAAACGGTTCGTCGTGCTGTCGAGACCGGCAGAATCAATCTTGGTTGAGGTCGTCTACCCAGCCGTTCTCTTGGCTCATGGGAGACCATTAAGTCTTCTTTCTGCAATGACGGGCTGTCTGCAGAGAGGCTTACGAGATTTGATTTCAGAACTCCTTGATGTCAAGGAGATGAATGTTGCCGGGAGGAAAGTTTGGAAGACTCCCCAACCTCGTACACCAATGCCCTATACTTATTTAGTGGCTTGGTTTGTACTGCATTATCTCTCTTTGATGATGGGGATCATACAAGATAGTGAAACTTCTGTTCCTTTCACCCAGAGGCTCGAGTCGGCCACATGGACAACCATGTATATAGTCCGGGCCAGACAACTCTTGTCTCTGGAAAACAACTATGACCTTTTTTGCTGCCGCCCTTGTTTTGACGGGGCTGAAGAGGAAGGCCTGAAGTTTGGCGATGTGGTTTTCGAAGGATCATCGCTTTTAAACACAGGGACTTTCCAATGGCTTCTTGCTATCAGAGTGGGCTATCTGGTCTTCCGACTAGGCGAGAGATGCATAATTGAACCATATATTCCTTCGCGTTTCGCTCGACAATTCGGGTATGACCAGCTTTATGTTGGTAACCCTAACCCGCGATTAGCTCACATTAGAAATTTATATGAAGGGGCCCGTGCTTGGTATTTCTTCCTTGCCCGAGGGACCCATGCATAATTTACTCTGCCCAGCTTGCCACCTAGTTGTTCCGCCGTTGTGGACTTCCGGGATTGGTTTGATGAAGTCTCTCGAATCCCAGAATACGATGTATACACATCTTGCATAAACAAGATTTGGGAATTTTACAAATCTAGAAGTGGTTCCGCTCGAACTCGACTACCGGGAATTGGGGATTATTTGTCGTGCGAGCGGAGGATGATTGGGGGTGAAGAAACCACAGAGAAATCACCAACTACTGGTCTTCTGAAGAAAAGGTAATGGATGAAATCCCAGAGGAGATACCCACTCTCGAGCCTCGCTCTTTGAGGTCATCCGGGAAGAAGGCTCTTACTGCTGATGAGGTTGCCGGGTATGACAGGAGAGTACGCAAGCGAAAACCTACTGCAGCTAAGACTTCCAAAAAATCCAAGTTGATGGGGGATTCTATAAAGTCTGCACATGCTGCTCCTTCTGGTCCTGAAGTGATGGCAGCTGGGCAAGGATCGACCACCCCAGCTCCAGTATCAAATATGCCCGAAGGGCCGTCTTCTGAAGCTATCGACCGTCCCATTCGCACTGATTATGCAAATTGTTTTACTTATCCAACTGCTCCACCCCCAAGCTCGGAAACTTTGAGGAAGCTTATCAAACAACTAGAGCATTAGATGCAAATAACCATTGACGTTGTCAGTCTCGGGGACGTAAGTTACAAGGTTTTTGAATCTTATTTGCTGGAATGCTTGACTAAGATTAGGCATCACGGCGATAAAATATGGACCGAGAACTGTCGCGAGAACATCATTATCTTGGAGTATGAGCTGGAGTTCCTTTCCATACTGCAACACGACGACATAGGACCAGAGGTGGATCGGGCTCTTTCTGAGGCCAGGGCTTTGAAAGCACAACAACAAGGGACTCTTCAGAAGAGTTTATCTGAAACAGAATCTTGTATTGCTCACCTGTGTGGGGAACATCTCTAGGCACAAGAGGACATGGGAAATCTTGCTGTGGGTCTCCGGGATAATGCAGCAGAACTTGCCCGTGCGGGTGTTGAGATTCCTCAAATAAATGCTCAGCTAGATGATGGTATGGAAATTTTAAAAGGGTTAGCTGTTTACTGTGATGGGCTTCTCAAAGGTTATTGCGACGAAATTGTCGCTGTTGATAAGATTAGGCGAGAGCTTGCAGAAGCAGCACCAAATGAAGACGAACTCAAGAGCAAGATAACAGAAGAAGTCAAGAAGGCTCGCGAGGATAACATAGTGGCGCTGAAGTCCAAACTCAAGTCCTTCAGGCTGATGGGTCCCGATGCTTAGGGTTTGGATTGCTTTTTTTGTTAGGGAATAATTTTGTATCATTTTCATTTTGCTTGTCTTCACTTTTGTATTAAAGCCAACAATATTGAATGAAAATGATATTATTTCAGTCTTCATCGTCTTTTTGTTAAACTCTATTTTAGGACAATGAAAAGTAATGCAAATGCCATAGGTGTAATGTTAACTTGGCATGAAACTGACATTCTCTTCACTATTACCTAGAATAACTCCAGAAAATTTTAACCGTCAGAGGTGTAATGTTAACATGACGACATACAAGGCAAGAAAAATTACAATTTATTCCCAAAACGCACTATGAATTGGCAACCCCAGCCCGACTCGGCTGGAACTTACAAGAGAAAGAAGTGGGCTACACGATTTACGAAAAATATCTCTTAAGGAATTTCCCATTAATTGGCATCATGAGCTTGTTTCCTTTTTGATTGATAAGGCGGTAAGCTCCACTCGAATAGACTGAATCTATTACGAAGGGTCCCTCCCATTTGGGATTGAACTTCCCTTTGGTTTTATGTGTCATCACCATGGGTCGTCTGTTGGCCAAGACTAAATCGCCTTTCTTGAAAATCCGTTCCTTAACCTTTTTATTGTAGGCTTTGGAAATACGGGCTTGATACAATTCGATCTGCTGCTGAGCTTGAAGTCGTTTGTCGTCTAGGGCTTCAAGTTCTTACAGACGTCGCTGATGTTTTTCTTCTTCTGTTAGTCCAGTTGTAATCGCGACCCTCAGAGAAGGGATTTGGATCTCTAATGGCAATACAGCTACGCAGCCATATACCAGAGAAAATGGTGTAGCTCTCGTAGGGGTTCTTACCGTTGTACGGTAAGCCCATAAGCATTCGTCGAGCCTTTCGTCCCAATCACGTCGGCTTTTGGAAACAAACTTTTTGAGTAGCTTCACGATGGTTTTGTTAAAAGCTTCTGCAAGACCATTCGCTGGCGGATAATAAGCCGTAGATGCGATAATTTGGATTCTAAATTTATCACAAAATCTCTGGAACCCAAAACTGACGAATTGTGTCCCGTTGTCATGAACTATTCGTCTTGAGACTCCAAAGCGGTAAATAACATGATGTTTGATGAACTTAATCACATTTGAAGTCTTAACTTCTTTGAGAGGGACTGCCTCCGCCCATTTGGAGAAATAATCGGTTATAGCTAGAATGAACCGGTGCCCTTTGGAAGTCGGAGGAGAGATTGGTCCCACGATATCCATACCCTACATTTCGAATGGCCAAGATACGGAAGTAGGGTGTAAATTACTTGGTGCTTGGTGGATAAAGTCCCCGTGAATCTGACACGCATGACAACGTTTAGCATAATCAACCGCGTCTGAGAACATCTTTGGCCAGTAATAGCCAATTCGTCGGAGGCGATCTCCCAATTTAACCCCGGGTTGATGAGCTCCGCACATTCCGTCGTGAGCTTCCTTGAGGGTGTCTTTCGCTTCCTTACGAGAGAGGCATCGGAGCAGAACTCCATCATGTGATTTACGATACAGGATTTGAGAAACTGCATCGTAATAGAATCGGAGGGCCTTTCGCTTGATGGCGACCGCTTCTTTAGGATCGTCGGGTAGAATTCCGTACAGGATGTAATCGATATACGGAAATCACCAATCTCTAGATTCGAACTCCATGGAAGTTGTACAGACTTCTTCTGTCGCTGTCTTGTCTGAGCTTTCGGCACCTGGCGGTAATGCCAGCGAAGTTGCCAATGAAGCCAAAGCATCCGCGTAAGCGTTCTGAGCTCGTGGAATATATTCAATAAAGAATCCTTCGAACTTTTTAGCTTGCTTTAGCACTGCGAAGTAGTACGGGATTAAGTCCTCATGACGTACTTCGTATTCCCCTCGAACTTGATTTACGATGAGCTGAGAGTCACCGTAAGCCTCGAGATGCTGAATATTAAGTTTTTCGGCAAATTGCATGCCTAGTAACAGAGCATTATACTCAGCTACATTGTTGGTGCAAGGTTCGATTAGGGAGAATCCTCTCGGGATTACGTGACCGTTTGGGGAGACGAACACCACTCCTACCCCCGCGGTAATTGCTCCATGAGGATTTGCTCTGGACGCACCGTCGAAGAATAATTTCCATACTTGTGTAGACTCCCGAGTGATACAAGCTTCGGCGACTTCGTCGGGCAATTCTTCATACAATTTAGATGTCCCTGGCACCGGATGATCGGCTAAGAAGTCTGCCAATGCTTGACCCTTGACTGCCTTTTGGGGCATGAATTGCATGTCATATTGTGACAAGAGAATGGCCCATTTTGCGAGCCGGCAGTTCAGAGATGATGGTTTCGTCATCAGGACTCTTAAGGGATTTACCTTAGAGATGACGTGAATTGTTTGTCCAACTAGGTAATGTCGCATCTTTTGAACTGCAAATACCAAAGCGAGACATTCTTTCTCGACTGGATTATACCGGTGTTCGGCTCCCATCATGGTCCTGCTCAGGTAATAAATGGCTTGCTCCTGCCCTTGATCATCGTTCTGGGCCAATAAAGCTCCAAGAGAATGTTCCATAGCCCTTACATATAACAGGAACGGTTTTTCTGAGATCGGTGCCACGAGAACTGGCGGTTGAGTGAGATATCTCTTAATTTCCTCAAATGCTTTTTGGCATTCTTCATCCCAAACAAAGGACACGCCTTTCTTCATAAGCTTTGAGAAAGGTTGTTAGCGTCCCGAGAGATTAGATATGAATCTTCGGATGTATGCCAATCTGCCTTGCAGACCTCTGAGCTCTTTGAGATTTTTCGGTGGCGGCATGTCTTGGATGGCACGCACCTTCTCTGGATCGAGAGAAATTCCCTTGGTCGTGACAATAAATCCCAGGAATTTTCCACTTGATACCCCGAGAAACGATTTAGTCGGATTCATTTTCAGTTGGTGTTCTCGCATGATATCGAACATTGTCTTCAAGTCTGCAAGATGATCACCCTTACATTGGCTTTTCACTGCTATGTCGTCAACGTAGCACTCTATCTTCTTACGCAGATGTTCATGAAAGATAGTGTTCATCGCCCGTTGATAAGTTGCACCTGTGTTTTTTAGGCCGAAGGGCATCACTATGTAGCAATACACCCCCAGCGGTGTTCTGAATGCAGTATGTTTTTCATCTTTAGGATACATCTTGATTTGATTGTACCCGGAGAATCCATCCATGAAAGACATCCTTTCATATCCACAGGTGTTATCAATCATAACATCTGTGATAGGAAGCGGGAATTCGTCTTTCGGACAAGCTGCGTTAAGATCGCGGAAGTCGATGCATATACGGACCTTACCATTTTTCTTAGGCACTGGAACGATGTCGGCCACCCAGTCCGGGTGTTGTTCCTCTCTGATAAAGCCTGAGTCTATAAGCTTTTTCACTTCAGACTCAATTGCTTCCATGATCTCTGGACGAAACCGGCGTTGCTGTTGTTTAACGGGTTTGGCATCCGGATCGATGTTGAGACGGTGCATAGCCACTTTTGGATCAAGACCAGGCATATCTTCGTAATTCCACGCAAAGACATCTATATATTCTCGGACGAGAGATATAAGGTCTTCTTTCTCAGAGGGTGATAAGCTTTCGCTTATGAAAATGAGTTTGGGGTCAGATTCATCTCCCATGTTGACCTGGACTACATTATCTTCAGTGGGTGGTTCGCATTGTTCGAAACGTATATCCCATAAGATGTTAAGACGTTTGATCCATGGGTCATTGGTTGATTCAGTTAACTCTTCATCACCCCCTGCATCTTCATCTGGGTGACTAGTTGAAACCATTTTCACCGTCAAACTTTTAAAGAAGGGTCCGACACTGACGTCGGATTCCCAGGAAGATGTTCCGGATGAATGATCCTGCCGTAGGTAATTACTAATTTTATTTTCTGAGGCAGGAGGCGTTGTGACATAACCCAAGCCTCTTCCGGTTTTTTGATAATAATCCGGAGGTTTCCCTTCGGGGGTCAGAGACATCCGGATCGGTGTTCGCCTACCTTTACCAAAGTTTAAACCCTGTTTTTCATTAAAGTTATACCCCCATTCGTTTCATTAAATGTATGGAATTGGGTTCATGATAATGGAATTGGGGAAATCTGTCGTCCTCCTCTGAACTTCCTCGTTTGAGTTTTTTGGGTTTGACTTTACCAAAACAGATCGGCTTCTGCCCTTTCCTTTTGGATGGGACTTTGAAGATAGCCTTCTGTGCATCTTCTACTTCTTCATCTGAAGTGAAGGATGACTTAATCGGCAACGTGAGGGATGCCTCTGCACACAATGCGTGCTAAGAGTTGGTACCTGCATTATGATCATTCTCTATTTGTTTATTTTTAGAGGACACATCAGACAAGTACGCCAAAATAAAATCTTCATTAATGCACCATTCAGCCTCGCTTGGTACATTATTATTACTCTCATCCTGACCCATTACATCTAGATTCAGTTCCCACGGGCAATCTTCTTCAGGATCAGGTTCAATGTCGGCTTCATTACCACTGTCTACATCTTTTTTCTCCTGAGATTCCAGGTAGAAAACTGAGTCTGTGTGAAAGTTTTCCACCCCTCGGAAGGGATACTTTTCTGCAATCAGAGTTTGGACTTCTCCTTCATCATTGGAATATTTCATGACCTGATGCAGAGTGGACGGGACAATGCGGTTTGCATGTATCCAAGGCCTTCCTAACAATAAATTATAGGAAGTATCCGCGTCTATGATGTAGCATGTCACCTCGGACTTGAGGTCTCCATTTTGGCATCTGAGTTTGATCTTCCCTAGAGGTCGAGTGCTGTTTGCATTGAACCCGAAGATGGTGGTCTGGGTAGTATTCAACCGGTGCATAGGGATTCCTAAGACCTGCATGACCCGGTAGGGCATGATGCTGAGTGGGGAGCCCAGGTCAACCTGGACACGGCTAATTTCGGAGGATCCGATATACCCCGTGTAGTACAATGGTCTGTCGTGTTTGTGTTTAACTTGCATATCTTCTTGAGTAAACGATATACAGGGTAAACTTCTTTCAGCTTGCAGACATTGCAGGCAAGGTTGATCTTCAGAAGCTTCAGGGATCGGAGCGACTTGTGTGATGAAGCTCTCTGTATTCTTCAATGCTTTAATTAGAGCTTCTTTGGTGGTTTTGGACAACCTTAGGAGCTCATATAATGTAATTCTGGTCGGTATGTTGGCCAGCTGTGCCATGACATTGAATTGAAAAGGAGCGCTCGACTCTCCGGATTCCTGGTAAAGATTTTTATTGAATCGGATCTCCTTTTGTTTCCCTTTATCGGCCGGTTTCGTTGGCACAGAACCCCCAACGTCTTGGGGCTGTTCGTCAACTTCTTGAGGATTCTGGTTGTAATCTCTCAAGTAAGTCTTTCCCGACCGAGTGCCAGGGTTGCCTTCTGGGTATACTGCTAGAACAATCCTCTCTTCTTCTGAGTCAGTGAGAGGTTTGAGATGATCATCATTCTCAGTAACGGATGGGCTAATCATGTTGGAAGACTTAGCCTTGCCTCCTTTCTTCTTGGACGAGGTGTTCGTCCACTGTTGGTCTTCCACCAGATCAGGATGAACTCACATGATTTCTCCTTTTGGAGTGGTGAGGGGTATCAATCCCTTGTCTTTCTGAGTGTGCAAGTCAGTATTCTTCAGATGTATTTCTCCTTTGTAGATGGGGACAACGCCATCCGCGGTCGTCGCTGGAGGGAAGTCACCGAACCAGACTGCTATCATATTAGTAGATACAGTCTTTTGCTCAGGCTTCAGAGTGAGCACCTTGGCGTCCACCAAACTTTGGAGGATATCCTTAAAGACGTAGCACCTTCTAGTAGGATGCCCTAGGAATCTGTGATAACGGCAGTAGTTAGGGTCATCTACTTTCCCTGCTTCCTCCGGCTTCCTAATTTCAGGAAGTTGTAACTTATTATTCTTTCGAAGCAGTTGGAATAAGGTATCTACATGCTCTTCTTTAAATGAATACTGTTTGGGCGCTCTTTGTTGATTTGGCACCTTGCCTTGCTTAGTAGGCAGTGGTACTCGCGTGTAGTCAGCTGCTAAAGTTTCTTTTCCCTTAGACCGCTGGGCGTTGTGTTGATTGCGTTGTTGCTGCGGCTTGGGTTATGGCTCTTTTTCAGCTTTAACTTGCGCCACTATCTCTTCAACTTGTTCTCCTTGTGAAACTAGTTGTCTTCAGGAGCGACACTCCGCTACCCCCATCTGAGCAAGGAGCTGGGTTTGCAAATTGTGCCTGCAAGTTTCAACCAAGGTCGATTGGGTCATACCTGAAGGGCATCACAATGCCATGTTGCGAAATCTCTCCACGTAAGCCTTGATAGACTCTCCCTTCTTCTGTTTGGTGGCGAGAAGAGTCGGGACCGAAACTTCTGTATCGTCCTCGAAGAACCTGGCCAGGAATAGCCTTTCCAAATCTACCCATTTCTGAATAGATCCGGCAGGCAGCTTCATAAACCATTCAAAGGCTACCCCTTTAAGAGTACCGATGAACAAGCGTGTCAGGATGGCATCATTCGCTACCACATCTCCAGTCTGGGATTTGAAGTAGTAAATGTGTTGATTCGGCGATCCTGTGCCATCGAACGGTTGCAAGGTAGGGGCCTTAAATTTCGGTGGGTAGGGAGCTGTATCCCACTCGGCTGGATAAGGTCGCACGACCCCCTCTTCGCGGAGCTCACTTCTATTAGCAATTGCATTGAGGCGAGCCTCCAATTCGTCCACTTTAGTAGACTGGGAATGCAATTCTCTTTCCATCTCCTTCTCATTTTTAGAGGAGGATTCGAGATTATGAGTTTCACGATCCGAATGTTCGGTCGCTTTTTGTTTTCCCTTTGATGTCGTCTTCCGGGAAGATTTAGGTTTTTGCCCTTTTTCAGCCAGGAGCTGGGCCAGCATATCCTTCATTTGAAGAAGGGTCTCTTGTTGCGCTTGGAGTATGACGTGATGTTCGTCTACTCTTTTAGCTATGTCCTCGGGGTTTCCCGCCATGTAAGCAGAAACCTCTCGCACTCCGACAGAGCTTGAAGATTGAGATTTGGCTATTGCCGAATGTTCATCACTTGTTGTAATCCCTTTGGCTAACTTTTGGTAGTCAACCAGGCGAATAGCTCCCGTCCGAGTCCGAGTATGCCGATATACTCCTTCGAACTCGTCACAAAGTTCCCTAACAGTCGGGGAATGACTTCTTTGTGACTCATCCGAATCAGTATGCGAGGCTCTTCCTCTGCCAATCATGTTGATAGTGACCTCGGGATATTCAATTTTCGAGGCTTTCTTATGGCGACGTTGTCTTTTAGGAGGCCTAACAATGCCCGTCAATCTATTGAACACCGACTCTCTAGGCGTAGGTGAACAACAGCTGCATTTGGAGAGGACAGCGGAAATGAGCCGTTCACATTGGCATGAATGAGCCATCTGCTGTGTTGGTCTTCCTCTCGACAATAGCTCACACAAGTCGGAGACCTGGGAAGGATTTTATGAGGGTGGAGATGGAACCCCCTGCCTTTGGATCGGTTGGATATGAACATTAAATTCGTGCCGTCCCTTTTGGACCTGACGGACCGTGTCGTGTTCTTGAGACGAAACACAAGGGTCACGTTTAGGTTTATAAACACGAGGTCAAGGCCTGTGTTTAATTGATGAAACAGACCCCTGTGGGTCTTGTTTTGCTTGAACGCACACCTGTGGTCTGCGTTTCGATGATGAAACAGACCCTTGAGGGTCGTTTTTCGATTGAACGCACACTTGTGGTGTGCGCTTGGTTGACGAACCAGACCCTTGAGGGTTAGGTTTTGACTGGATGCACCCTTGAGGTGTGCGTTCGAATGATTGAACAGACCCCTGAGGGTCGTGTTTTGATTGAACGCACAGTTGTGGCGTGCGTTCGGATGATTGAACGTGCCTTTGGAGGTCACGTTTTGGGACGCACTCTTGAGGTGTACGTTTATGTCGAACAACGCACCACTAAGGGTCGCGTTTGAGTTGGATCACCCGAGGTTTATAACCGGGTTCATTGCCACGAAGTGTGCGTTCTGGAATAGAAACGCACAATTCGGGCAAAGGCTCAGAAACACAGTCTTTGCGTTGAGCAGTAGCTCGACTATTCCGCAAATATGCTTGGCGTATGGATCTTTTCCTTCGTCGAGCAGCGTTTTTCTTAGCTTGTTTCAATGCGTTGGCCGCTACATCGTCGGCGTTGATTGGATTTTCCTCCACTATAGGTCTCTTTTGACCTATTATACGCCGTAGTGATACGGGCGTAGAGTCTTCAACTCGCAGAGTGAGTTTAAGTTCTTGGCCAAAGGAGAGGGCTTTCTTTGGCATCTCAGCAGTAGTCATGACCTCCTTAGAAGTCTTGCGAATATCACGCTTAACTTTAGGGCTAAGCCACCCAGAGGAGAGAGTCTCCTCGTACTTGGCTTGGTCGAACTCTACGACAAGAGTTTCGACGGTGGTTCCGGTGAGGTGGACGTCGGATTGCGCCACCACTTCGTCATCAGAGAAGCTAGTCCTCAGCGGAGTCGTCATCTTTTGTTTGTTGGAAATTTGATGTAAAAAGACAATGAAAGAAAATTTGATTTGTATTCTCTCAAAATCGATTATAATTTGGATTCCGATTACAAAAGAGAGGAGAATGAATTTGATTCTCCCCTTTGTTTAAAACTGGGTTCTTCTTGGTAGTGATGGAGTGCCTCCTTCGATTGCTCACGTCGAAATTGCTCTCCGTTGACGATCCGACCGTACTATCTCAATGGAACAATTGACTTGTTTGATGAACTCGGTTTAGAACTCTTAACGAGTGTAAGAAACTCAGAACGAGTTTGGAGACTCTGAAAAGAGTTGTCAAAAAACCGAATAACTGATTGATGTAATTAACTTATATTGCAAGTTAATCACGAACTCTTAGTGAGTTTTCAGAACTCAGAGCGAGTTGAAAACTCTGTAACAGAGTTGTTAAAACCGAAGATTCGGTTAATAGCCAAGTTGATTTGCTGTTGATGAAGAGATCCCCTTGGATTTGATGTGCTAACTACTGAGTAGTTTGTTGATCTTCCGAGAAATATCCTCCTCCGTGCAGTTAAGCTGCTGAGATTTGTTAACCTTAAGTGGTTTTGATGCCCAGAACCGATTAACCCCCTCTTGGTTGAGTAAGGTGGTTATTTATAGGGGGATTAGGGGTGTAACCAACCCCTAAATCCGCTCCTGAGTGGGCCAAAAATCCCTCAGAACGTGGGACAACGGTTTTGAGACCGTTCGACTGGTGTTTGAACAAGTCAAACACCTGATTTGGCATTCTGGGCCTTAGCTCTGCGTCTAAGGCCTGAGGCGCAGAGTTAACCCTTTGCCAAAGGTTGGAAACGCACAGGCCATATGCATTTTGAAGTTGGAAACGCACAGGTCACTTGTGGGTTAAAATCCAATTCTGCGTCAAGAGTTTAGGACGCTTGTTATGTATGCGTTTTTGGTGTTTTAACTCTGCGTTACAGAGTTAGGTGCCTGGTGGAGAACGCACAGGTAGATTTTCTGTGTGTTTTGAATTTGAGAAACGCAGAGGTGAACTCTGCGTTTAAGAGGGGTTATTGACTTGTAACCGTGTTTATTATGACGTTGCAAAGGCTACTGCTTATTGATCTTTGCTTGTCATAATATGTGAAATTCGTCAGATTGTAACTCTCACTGTTAATTGTGAAGGTCACTGAATAGAATTTTCATCAGCTGTCGGAAGCGTCATTGAATTGTAACTCTTCTCGATCCATGTGAAAAATCCTCTCTTTGCAACCCTCGTTTGTCGGCACGGAAGCTATTTGATCGTAGCTTCCATTGTTGTGACCTGATGGGAATCAGTGAATAGCTCTCTACCAAGCAACTCATCAACTAAGTCCAACCTTTTATTTCTGAAATCATTATACTGCTTATCAGCATCTCTAATAGTTGCTAATATAATATTGGTCATGTTGTTGTCGCAACCATCAAAATCAATCATCTCAAATATGAGGTCGTGTTTGTAGCCATTATAATGCTGCGGATGTAATGATTTAGAAATCTCTTCTGTTTTGATTGTAAGGATGAATTTTGCTTCTTGATTGGGAGGAACCATTGTCTCGTGGGGATCAGCTATCTATTATGATTTTTTTAGACAGCCTACAGACCTGAACTAAATAACTGTATTTTTCATTATTAAATTGCCTTAGATTATAATGTTAATACTTAATTTTGATATGTTTATTTCATGAAGAAGGGATATTACTCAATATTGGTAGTACCTCATTAGTGATTTTGTGATATTTATCATTTGGGCATTCTTATTAACATCGCTATCCAACCTTCTTGTTGTAGCATTTGTAAGTTAGAACCACAACTCAACTTTATTGTAAATGGTAGTTAACTTTGCATTATAGGTCTAATAGCGTGTTCGTATATTGACAGAGTATTTTTAAGTTTAATTATGTAAATTTTACAGTAGGTCTTATAAGATCATACCTCTTTGATATTGTGATGATTACATATATCAATAGTATAAATTTGTATTATATTTGTAAAGAGCCTTGATAAATATACTTCTATTTTAGCAGCTTGTTCTAAATAAACCATGTATATTAACTTTAAAGTGTAATGTTTTTTCCTTTATTATGTTATATGGATATTTGCTTGGTTTACTTACCATTCTTTTATTTTTTAATAAGTTGTATCTTTGTTTTGGTATATATTGTCAACACAATTTATTATAACATGCATATTTTCCTACAATTTTGAGACAAGTATAATGTGAATTTTATGTTTAGTAATCTTTAATAAGAATTTTAGTAGTAAAATATGTTCCCTTCATATTTAAAGATATTGAAATCTGACAATGCTATTATGTGCTTATCTTTGATCGTTCTTTAAAAAGATAAGCATTGTTAAAGATAAGCACGTAATAGCACCGTTAGATTTACTAATTATCATGTGTATACCTTTTGTTCATTATAATAATTTCCCTCATCTTATCAGGCTTATTATATCTCGCAGCATAGTTAATCAATGACTTCACTTTAGTTTATATTGTAAGATTATTTATATGTAATTTTATATTAAGTTTATGATTCCTTTAGTATTTTAAGAATAAAGTATAAAAATTTATATGTACATACTAATTTTTCTTATATCTTTCACGGAGAATCCTTTTTTAATTGGGACGAAATTGTTCAATATGTTCTTCAAGGGGAACTCATCGGTGCTCTTTGCTAGATATATCTTTTATCAATGTTAGTTCAAGTGATGCATGAATGTTTTCAAATTTTGGGTTTATTTACTTCACTTCTCTATTTGAAATAAAAACAACTTGATTTTTTAAGGATATCTTTAAACTTTCTGATAGTTTCTCTATACAAAATTCATTGTATTTTTTCACTCTATAAATATTATTAACATCAAAGATGAATGTTTATACATTATAATCAATTAATGCTTACTTATTATATTATAGTCTTTTGTTAGTTTTATGTAATTTCGTCTTCTATCAATTATTGTTATTACTAAAATTATATGTAGTTCCTTAAATTTATACAGTAACGTTAATTTTTAATCTGTCATATATTTTTTTAATTTTTTATTCTTTAATTGGATAGTTTTAATTTATCATAATTGTTATTTTTACCAGTATCAACTTAGTTTACTTTTAGATGCTGAAAAGGGATGATAAGCTTTAAATTGAAACTTAAATTTATATATCTTAATGAAAGAATATAAAATATTTATTCTTTTTTTGCCAAATTTCAGCCTTTTGTGATTTTGAACTTTTGAGGGTGTGTTTTTTAATTTTTAAACTTTAACCGTATTTTTTTAAAAAAATTAATTTTATGTTGGGTGATCGTAATTTTTATGTTTTATGAGTTGCGGGTAAGTTTTCAAATGTTAAGATGTTTTTTTTAACTTTGAAATTTTGAGCGTGTTTTTTATAATTGCTAAAACATTGAGTTGCTTTTTTTGACAAATTTAAATTTTCAGCGATCCGGTGATAATTTTCAGATTTGATGTCTACCAGTTATAAGTTTTGAAATTTTAGGATTTTTGTGATTTTTAACTTTTGAGGGAGTTTTTGTAATTTATGTAACTTTGAGGTTATTTTTTATAAATTTTAAATTTTCAAGTGCCTAATGTTAATACATGGAATTTGTTTATGTTGTTTGTAAGTTTTGAAATCTCTGAATTTAGGGTGTTTTTTTCTAATTTGAACTCTTGAGGTTGTTTTTGTAATTTTAGAAATATTGAGAGTGTTAATTGTAAATTTAAATTCCTTGAGGCCTGTTTTTTATTCTTGGATTTCATGTTTGTTGTTTTAAGTTTAGAAAAGTTAGAGTGTTTTGGGTAATTTTGAACTTTTAAAGATATTTTGTGTAAATTTTGAATTAAATCTTAATTTTTTTTTAAATTGCAGAGCTATAGGTGTGACGCCCCTGGGTTCACACAAGGCTGCAGTCCAAGGTGAAACCAAGAATGTCAAACCTGTCATGCACCATACTATGCAATAACATGTTTCACATCACAATTCTATCACTCTAGTAGAGTCAATAACAGGTGTAGGTACAAAAGCAAGTAAAAGATAATACAAGAGATAACTGATGAAATGATAGAGATCAAAATAGTATTTCATCATCCAACATACAGAAATACAAAGTCAATGTCTGAAATGAATAAACTGGAGTTCTTAACAAATCTCAAATACAACAAGTCTGAGTAAAGGAAATAAGACACACAGCCTTTACAACTTCTAGAATAAAACTCTCAAATGTCTAAACAAAAGTCTACAGTGGAGCTCAAAAGAAAATATAACTAAATAGACGGTTGAAGCTAAAGTGCATCGCCATCAACCTGCGACTCTCCGGCCTCCTGGCTCGTTACCTGAAAGGGGGAGGGACAACGAGCGTCAAAGCGCTAGCGAGCAACATCACAACCAACCCCAAGAGAAAGGGCTCGTTGTATACAGAAAATACAGTTATTACATAATAGTTAAAATCATTGATCCTAGCAAATAATGGGTTTTAGTATTTAGGAAATTACAACACGAGCATAGGTACGTCGAGCGACATAATCCAAACAAGGAAACCCTCATGTATATACCTTGTATCTCAAATTGTAAATCCCTAAATACCAAACTCGAAGTCTAATACATGAATAATAAACTAAAAGAAATAGCCCATCTCAATACCTAATCAAAAGTCACGCCGAAACCTTATAAGTGTCAAAGGTCAATATCACATAAGTGTCGTGCCCAGTCTAGGTAGCTATCATGTCCAAATCTCATGTAATCATGTCATGTCCTGGTTCAGATAAGTGTCATACTCATAGCTTAACAAATGTCCAACACATGGTCTAATATGTAGATGTCCAACACGAGGACTGAAATGGATTATAGTCCAACATGAGGACTGAAAGGTGAACGCATGTCCAACACATGGACTGCATGTAACAAATATCCAACACATGGACTAAAATAGGAAATTGCCCAACACATGGACTATATATATAATGCATATCCAACACATGGACTATATATGATGTAGGTCCAACGCATGGACTATAATACTACAGGTCCAACATATGGGCCGCAAGTTTCATGTCCAACGCATGGACTAAAATAACGAATGTCCCACACATGGACTATATGATCAAGGTCCAACACATGGGCCACGATGGCTAAACGTCCATGATGCATATGAATGAAAAGGTACACATATACTAGTAACACACGTATCTCAGTGTGCGGGTCTAAACTGATATCCTAATGTCACTCACATATATAGACAAATGTTCCATACTGTAAATTTAATGCCAGAAAAATCGAGGTAAACAATTAGTACACACAATATACACAACAAAACAAAATCCTGCACAAATAGTATCGCGGTCGACTGCAGAGGTCACTCCGGTCGACCGCAAAAGGAGCAGAGACATTCTGCTCGACAGAACGCCCAAACCGTCGACCGCACATAGCGCTGCGGTCGACCGCAAGACTGGCAGATGCTAAAATTCAGGTTTTTCTCGATTTCAAAATTAATCCAAACAATTTATCCCTTCTTCCAAACGATATATCACATATTCTAACACATATGAATCATCATATAACAACATTCAGCATGTAAAAATCATCACTAAAAATCGTGAACATGTATACCCGTGTTTTAAACTTTATAAAATAGTAAAAATCAAAAATTTAACTCTTAATAAAACATTTTTAGATTTAGATCTCTTTAACCACAATCATTGGTGAGTATTTGAAAACTGAAATACTTGGTTTTCACATCTCATATCATAAAGATCTATCTATATACGCAATATAGTGATTTAGGCTCAAGAAAACTCATTAAAATCGTTAGAAAAGCTTGTAAAAACATGAGTGAGAGATTGGGAGAGATGTTACTCGCCTCTGAGGTGAACAAAGCTCCTGGATTCACAAGAGAATGATCCCCTTTGCTGATCCACACGAAAATCCATCACAAATTCTTCGAACTCCTCAAAAATCACCAAAAACGAAGCTAGGGTTTGAGAGGAGAGAGAGAAGGGGGCTGAGGCTATTAGGGTTTAAAAGAGGGTTCTGAGAGCTTCAAAACAAGTATAAATACCTAGGGTAACAACTGAGTTTGGTATAAACAAAACCCGACCCGAAACAGAACTGACAGAACCAGGTTTGCCCAGCGGTCGACCGCAGCGACCACGGCGGTCGACTGCACAGTGTTCTAGGTCATGCTCAGACTGGGGTTTGGTATAAAGGCTATATCTTTCTCGTCCGATCTCAGAATGAGGTGATCTAAGACTCATTGGAAAGCTCTTGAAGAGACCTACAACTTTGATCTTATACACTTTTCCAGATTATGACTGAAACAGTATGTAAAATATAAAAACTCTTAACTGATCAAAATTCTCAGACTCTCACTCTTTGCCTTTGTGCATGTTTTGTGAATTTGAACTCATATATTCACAAATATACATTGAATTGACCTCAAATCAATTCTTATCATACACAAACATCAAAAATATATTATTTTCACCATATAAAATATTTATTATTATTTATCACCAAATATTCAAATTTTGGGGTTTTACAATAGGTAGTTCATGTGGGGTTAATATAGGATATAATTAGTATTTAGATAGATTAAGATTTAAATAAAAATTTAAAATAATATTTCACATAGTTTGTTAATTTTTTTAATTATTGAGCTATAGATTCCCGTGGGATTAGATAAGATATAATTATAATTAGAATAGATTAATATTTAAATGAAATATTAAAAATATAGTGAATAATAATATTAACTGTAGAAAGATTCTCTTTAACTCGTGCTTTTAAGGAAAGTGTAAAGTATATGATATAAAATATGATTATATGATATGATATGATTTATAATATACTTGTATCGAGATGCTTCTCATATTAACATCTAAATAATTTAATATTAATTGTAATCTTATTTGATCAGATAACAATCTTTATCACATTACAGTAAAATTAAGTTCGTGGAAACTCATCTCCATTTGAAATTTTGGGTCTCTAAGTCGTACTCCGACAACAAAATATAGGAGTCAACGGAATATTGATAGGTTAATTGCACTTAAATACCCTATAGCTTCCCTTACTGTGCGCTTACATATCTTTACTTGTTTCTTGTAACATTAATACATTAATAAGTTGTATCTTTGTTTTGGTATATATTATTAACATAATTTATGATAACATGCATATTTTTCCTACAATTTTGAGACATGTATAATGTGAATTTTATGTTTTGTAACCTTTATTAAGATTTTTAGAAGTAAAATATGTTACCTTCATATTTAAAGATATTAAAATGTGACAATGCTATTATGTGCTTATCTTTGATCATTCTTTAAAAAGATAAGCATTGTTAAAGATAAGCACATAATAGCACCGTCAGATTTACTAATTATCATGTGTATACCTTTTGTTCATTATAATGATTTCCCTCATCTTATCAGCCTTATTATATCTCACAACATAGTTAATCAATGACTTCACTTTAGTTTATATTGTAAGATTATTTATATGTAATTTTATATTAAGTTTATGATTCCTTTAGTATTTTAAGAATAAAGTATAAAAATTTATATGTACATACTAATTTTTCTTATATCTTTCACGGAGAATGCTTTTTTAATTGGGACGAAATTATTCAATATGTTCTTCAAGGAGAACTCATCGGTGCTCTTTGCTAGATATATATTTTGTCAATGTTAGTTCAAGTGATGCATGAATGTTTTTGAATTTTGGGTTTATTTACTTCACTTCTCTATTTGAAATAAAAAAACTTGATTTTTTAAAGGATATCTCTAAACTTTCTGATAGTTTCTCTATACAAAATTCCTTGTATTTTTTTACTCTATAAATATTATTAACATGAAAGATGAATGTTTATACATTATAATCAAATAATGCTTACTTATTGTATTATAGTCTTTTGTTATATTTATGTAATTTCGTCTTCTATCAATTAATATTATTATTAAAATTACATGTAGTTCCTTAAATTTATATAGTAACATTAAATTTTAATCTTTCATATATTTTTAATTTTTTATTCTTTAATTGGATAGTTTTAATTTATTATAATTATTATTTTTACCAGTATCAACTTAATTTACTTTTAGATGCTGAAAATGGATGATAAACTTTAAATTAAAACTTAAATTTATATATTTTAATGAAATAATATAAAATATTTATTATTTTCTTTGCCAAATTTCAGCCTTTGTGATTTTGAATTTTTGAGGGTGTGTTTTTTAGTTTTTAAACTTTAATTGTATTTTAAAAAAAATTAATATTATGTTGGGTGATTGTAATTTTTATGTTTTATGAGTTGCTGGTAAGTTTTTAAATGTTAAGATGTTTCTTTCAACTTTGAAATTTGGAGCATGTTTTTTTACAATTACTAAAACTTTGAGTTGCTTTTTTGACAAATTTAAATTTTTAGCGATATGGTGATATATAATTTTCATATTTGATATTTACTGATTATAGGTTTTGAAATTTTAGGATTTTTGTGATTTTTAACTTTTGAGGGAGTTTTTATAATTTATGTAACTTTGAGGTTGTTTTTTATAAATTTTAAATTTTTCAAGTGCCTAATGGTAATACATAGAATTTATTTTTGTTGTTTGCAATTTTTGAAATTTCTGAATTTATGGTGTTTTTTTTTCTAATTTGAACTCTTGAGGTTGTTTCTGTAATTTGAGAAATATTTAGAGTGTTAATTACAAATTTAAATTCCTTGGGGGTTGTTTTTTATTCTTAGATTTCATGTTTGTTGTTTTAAGTTTAGAAAATTTAGGGTGTTTTGGGTAATTTTGAACTTTTAAAGATGTTTTGTGTAATTTTTGAATTAAATCTTAATCTTATTTTTTTAAAATTACTGAGCTATAGGTAGTTCATGTAGGGTTAATATAGGATATAATTAGTAATTAGATAGATTAAGATTTAAATAAAAATTTAAAATAATATTTCACATAGTTTGTTAAATTTTTTTAATTGTTGAGTTATAAATAGTTCCCGTTGTATTAGATAAGATATAATTAGAATTAGAATAGATTAAGATTTAAATAAAATATTCAAAATAGTGAAGGATAATATTAACCATAGAAAGATTTTTTTAAGCTCGTGCTTTTAAGGAAAGTATGAAGTATATGATATGAAATATGATGATATGGTATAATATGATATATAATATACTTGTATCGAGATGCTTATCATATTAACATCTAAATAATTTGATATTAATTGTAATCTTATTTGATCGGATAACAATCTTTATCACTTTACAGTAAAATTAAGTTCGTGAAAAACTCATCTCCATTAGAAATTTTGGATCTCTAAGTCGTACTCCGACAACAAAATATAGGAGTCAACGGAATATTGATAGCTTAATTGCACTTAAATACACTATAGCTTCCCTTACTTTGCACTTATATATCTTTACTTGTTTCTTGTAACATTTATATACCCTAAATATTTTAAAACTTGTCATTTATATACACTCACTGGTTTTGGCAGCACTTATATACTCTAAAATTTTTAAACCTTGCACTTAAACATCCTTAGTTATTTAAACTTGAG
The DNA here is from genome assembly GCA_022839385.1 of Asparagus kiusianus. Taxonomy (NCBI): domain Eukaryota; kingdom Viridiplantae; phylum Streptophyta; class Magnoliopsida; order Asparagales; family Asparagaceae; genus Asparagus; species Asparagus kiusianus. The sequence goes on along the minus strand of BQKN01058214.1, from coordinate 66,956 downwards.
GGTATTTAAGTGCGAGTTTTAAAAACTTTAGAATATATAAGCTAATACTACTATAAACAAAATGAGAATACATGTAAAACCTTATGATATAAACAAGTGACATCATAAACAAGTGAGGGTATATAAGTGCAACAAAGTTGGAAACTATATGGTATTTAAGTGCAATTTATCCAACATTAATCGAAAATTCTTATGTCCATTAGAAAAATTGAATCCCTAGTCACTAGGAGTCGACAAGAAAATACTCCGTTGTTAGGCCTGTCCATCCGGGCCGGCCAGGCCCGGGTACCCCGGGCCAGGTCTGGGTCCGGGCCCGGGCCCGACCGGGCCGGGTTCCGGGTTGGCCCGGATTTTTTCTAATTTTATTTTATTTTTTATCAAAATTTTTAAATTTTATTTAAATTTTAAATAATACAAAAAAAGACAAGAAAAAGTAATAAAAAACAATAATTTTATTAATCACTTAAAATGACATAAATTACAAATAAAAAATGATAAAAAAATTCTTTATTAATAATTAATAAATCATTTACAAATTACAAGTACAAATTTTTTTTGGAATTCATCGCATCACAATAGATAAGTACATCCCAACTAGGTTGGCACCAACTCACCTATATCACTATCATTTGTAACTATTTCCAAAATAATTCTGTACAAATTTTAAGCTAAGATATAAAAATTACAATTTGATTAATATTATTTATTCTTTATATCTATCTGTTAGTCCCAATTCTTTAAATTTATTTTCAATTCCAGCCATCTGATCGATGCCTTGCGTTCGCTTCTTGTACCTCCACTAATCTTGTAAGCACATCACCGTTTGTACAGTATACGGATCTAAGCATGTCTTGTGGTCGTCGATCAAACGTCCTGCTGTGCTGAAGGCGGATTCCGAAGCTACCGTCGAAACCTACACTGTTAGTAAGTCACGAACCATGGTGGAAAGTATAGGATATGAAACTGATCCATATACTTTCCACCATTGCAAAATATCTAAAGCATTTCCTTAACATTTAACTAAAGAAGCAGATAAATATTCATCCATTTTAGAAACCTCCAATGATGACGATCCAAGTCCAGATCCACCAGTTAGCTCAGCTACCATTGCATACCTATCAAAACTTACACTTTTACCTCGGGATGAGCTCGAAGAAACCGAAGCTGTAGACTGTTGTGTAGTTACACCATGTCTAGCTGCATACTCATCATATAAGGTTTGAAAATAATTTCTAATAGGTAAATGATGAGTAGTAGCAGTAAGGGTGGTTCAATCATCTAAGTCTATAATATGATTACCATACAAGGATTGTAACAAACTTCGAAGGCCAATATCCTTCAAGCATAGATCAATAAAAACCCCCAAACCAAAAATATGAGGAATAGGCCTAAAGTACTTATTAAATTTGCTCTCCATTTGAAAAATCATAGGTCCAAAAGTATCATCCATACGATATTTCCCAAAAAAAAATTTGAATATTTAAAATTTGTAAAGCAACTAAAGTAATGGTTGGATAATAACAGCCAGATAATAACATTATAGCATCATAAAAAACTTGTAACATTTTATTTAAATTACATATAATTGTCCATTCATCTTCAGTTATTCCATAAGTACTACCATAACTAGAACTAGAAACATAATAGTTTATAAAATCAGTTATAATGTCTTTATATTCTATTGCTGCACTTAACATTGCATAGGTGGAATTCCACCTATGGTCAACATATTTTGGAATTAGTCTGGGCTTTACATTTTTTCTTTTATAAAATTGTTTTCATCTTTTAAGTCTTTGTTCAGAAGCATTATGCATATAAGCAACTGTTCTAACCTTTTCTATCATGGGTTTAATTTCAGTAAATGCACTTTGAACAATTAAATTTAAAATATGACAGATACACCTAAATGAAAAAGATCACCATGACATGGCAATGATAAAGTTGATCTGATAAAATCAATAGCTACATTGTTATTACTTGCATTATCTAGTGAAAGAGAAAATATTCTTTCTGAAATTTCTAATTGCATAAGTTCTTCAATTATTAAATTTGCAACATTAATACCAGTATGTGACTCTTCTATTGCAATAAAAGAAACAACTCTTTTAAACATTTGCCAATTTTCATCAATCCAGTGTGCTGTGATACATAAATATCCAGTTTGTGCTCTAGATGTCCAAATATCAGAAGTTAAAGAAAGTTTACAGTTTAAATTTTTAAAATAAGAAATTATTTTTCCTTGTTCCTCCTGATAATATTTTAAACAATTCTGCTTTTTGGCTCGCGGTCCAATCACGAGCCAGCAACTCGCAAGAGCGGGGTAGGGTGGGTGGGCTCCACCCTGCTGTGGGGCCCACCCACTGTACCCCCCTCTGCGAGTTCGTGGCTCGCGGTTGGTCCGCGAGCCAAATTTTTTTTCTCGTATTTTAAAATATCACGTTGACAGGTTTGACGAGAAATTTTTTTTAAATGCAGGATAAAAACCATCTCTAAACATATATTCAAATTCATCATCTTCTACTAATTTAAAAGGAAGGTTTTTAAGAATGATAAACCTGATTACGTATTTCCTGGCTCTGGCAGCGTCATAGTTCCAACTACCGAGACTACCAGAAGATGAGGATTGAGAAATCATAGATTGTCGGATATCACCTTGAGGAGTCTGGCCTTTGTTGTGTTTATCTAAATAGCGTTTGAGGTGGTTGGTGCCGCTCTTATGATGAGCTTGAAAAATATTGTCGCACAACGCACACTTAGCCTTCTAGGTGAGGATCCTATCGTGTTCATTCTTGGTGACGTCGATCTTCTCGTAAAAATTCCACACATCGGATCTTGGCCTTTTAGGAGCTCTTGGTGCAGATTCGTCGCCACCGGATTCGGGATTAACTTCGGTAGGAGTAGACCCAGTAGGAGGACTCATTTCAAGATCGGGAGATAGGTTTTGCTCTTTAAAATCAGATCCGGAAGCTATTTGATGAAAGGATTAGAAAGTATAAGAGAGTATAAGAGTATAAGAGAGTATAAAAGTATAAGAGAGAAGTAGATGAGTTTTGGTGTGAAAAAAATAAATAAAAACCCCCATCTATTTATAGAACCAGCCCCCTAAGCATATGACCAAAATAACCTCACAAAATAGCCGTTTTTTGACCGTTTTTGGGGACAAAAACGGTCAAAAGACCGTTTATGGCCGTTATGCCGGGCCGGCCCGGCCCGGGTGTTTTGGCCACAACGATCACGGTAGTGACCGTTGTGGCCAGCCCGGCCTGGCTTTTTTCGGCAACGGTCACCAATGGTGACCATTGCCACTGGGCTGCTCGGCCCGGATTTTTGCCCGGCGTCGGCCCTGTTCCGGACCGGGCCGGGGGCTCGGACCGGACCCGGGCCGACGGGCTTTTTGGACAGGCCTATCCGTTGTCATTAACTATGCGACCGGACCCAGATCGACGAGTTTTTTGGACAGACATATCCGTTGTCATTAACTATGCGACGAAATAATCCCACTTTTGTAAAGTCCAAACGTTTTTATGGAAATCGGGCCGGGCCGGACCCGGGCCGGGCCCGGGTCCGGTGGGCTTTTTGGACAGGCGGCCCGGGTCCGGCGGGCTTTTTGGACAGACGGCCCGGGTCTGGCGGGCTTTTTAGACAAACCTATCCGTTGTCATTTACTTTGCGACGAAATAATTCCACTTTTGTAAAGTCCAAACGTTTTTATGGAAATACCCAATAATTGTCAACAAACCCAGCTACATTCTGATTAATTACAGAAACGCTCCCGGTTCCCGCGTCCGTGCCAATTTCCTCCCAGTTTCCTTCCCCTTTCCCGAAATATTTACCCTCCTCCTATAGAAACCCAAGAAAGAAAGCAATAAAGAAATCACTTTATCTTTTTTTAACGAGGGTTAAACAATTGTGAGAGCGATGGGTTCGTGCTTTTCTGACGTGGCGGGAGGCAAGCAGGCTGTCGGCGGTGGGTCTACCTCGCCGTCAACGGGTTTGAACGACGCGGTTCATCACTTTCTCAACAATAGAGGATTCGGCGGCGGTCTCTGCAGCTCTTTAGAGGTTTAATTAATTAATTTTAAAACCCTAGTTTCTTGATTCTGGTCACCGCCCTTTAAAAGCCTAACTTTTTTTTCTTCATTCGACGACGAGTATTCTAGTTTGAAATTGAATTGGGATTCGGTCCGTTGTTTGTCTGTTGCAGATATTTTTATTTAATACCGTTTGGAACCCCAATTAGTTTCAAACGACGAGTACTCCCTAGTATGAAATTGAATTGGGATTCGATCCATCGTTCGCTTGCTGCAGCAATTTTTTTTTAATTTTAATTTAGGCCTATTTGCACTTTAATATATGCTAATTAGATAATTTGATACCCCCAAAGTCGCCTAGTGTGAATTGAATTGATTGTACTTTGAATCGATTTGGGATCCTGTCTCTGTTTTGTTGCCGCAACGTTCTTTGTGGTCTTATTTGCAATTTTAGACCCATAGGTTCACCCGATGAAATTCTATATTGACAATTTATAGGCCAAAGTTTTCAAATTGATGATAAGTAGATAGTTTGATACCGAAAGCCAAGGAAATTGTTTCTCATCCACTTTTCGCTATGTTGACTTCTTGAAAAAAAAAAAGTTAAATTGTCAAATCGAACTTTAGAGTATCAAAGTTAACAAAGGGTGAAACTGGGGCGCTAAAGTGCAAATAACTATTTACTTTACGGTATTTCCATTGATTAGTAGCGATGAGTGGGCCTGTAGAAAATTTCGAGTTTCAGTTCTGCGGTAAGTAGTCGCTCATGTGGTCGATTTATACTATTACATCTGACTGGTGTTCTGTATGTTTGTTTTTAGTTGTTAGTGTCGGCCTCAAAGCTTCTTGACAGGGACGTACTCTCAAAGGTATGATTTGTCTTGCAATCGCATAGAATTATATGAACAATATTATCATATATTAAAATTTTGGTGTTTGTTTATGTTGCCGCTTTTTTGACGTTGATATCTGATAACTTTGTATATGGAAAAGACAATGCTTTCAACTAGAAAACGAAGGCTTGGGCTAATTTTTTTAGGGTTCGCTGCACAAGATTTTCTTCTATTATGACATGGTGTACATATTGGGACAAAGGAATTTAATATATCAGACGATCAAAAACCTTAATGCATGTTATACCTATGTAGGAAGAAAAAGGTGGGGTTGGGAGTGGGGGTGTGAGGTGGTAATTCTAAACTATTTGCTCTTAGGAGCACTTTTATACTAGTCGCAGAAATAATTTGCTTTCATACTGCAGTAATTTTTTTGTTACTGACCAAAAGGATTAATGCCTTTGTATGTAGTTGCTTGGTGTAAATTTAATCTTTAGCATGCAATGCAGAGAAAACCTTAAACTAAATAGAGTAGTATCCACATTGCTGCTCACCACTATTAGAACTATGTTGCATGGATACATGTCTGGATGCAGACACAGACACGATTGTCGATACGGGGCACAACAAAATAGTAAAAGTTAGAATATGTGGACATGACTATGTATATACATATTAGAATTAATAATATATATGAGATCAATATTGGTTTTCATTCACGTGTTATGAGAACTAAAATCCTTATACCATTATTATATTTTCTTTTATCTAGTAGATTATAAATTGAAAAACCACTCATATTTGAAGTAGATACCCAAACTATCATTTAAAATCATACTTATGAACTAAGTATGTGCTAAAACTAATCTGTCTTGAGTTAGATGAGTTACATAAATTTGAGGTAAAAGTGTACAATATACGTTCCAGAAGTGTATCACGATTTTTTGAACTAAAACATGTGTTATATAATATTACACGTCTGAATACATGTATGTATATATCCAAGAAGTGTCCAAGGAGTGTCAGACATTGACTCAAACATAGATACGGATATGGCACCCTAAATGAAGTGTTCGGGTAACCTAGATTTAGAACAACATGCTTGATTGATACATACAACATTAGTGTTCTTTACTCATCCGTATCCAGTTTGGCCTACTTTGGAACAAATGTATTTGTTGTGTAATCTCTTGAATTTTTGCGGCGACAGGATGATTCTATCAAGTGCATACTATAGACTTGTTACCAACATTAGTATTGCATGTTATTAAATTTACGTGAAAGATATGATCTTTATTATTATGACACGGGTAGGCCAATAACCATATGTTAGGATATCGATTGGAAAGAATTCTCTCTTATACTTTATCTCTTTTGTCTCGTGTAATGTTCCTTAACATCTTGTTTTATTTTGATGTAGAGTGATCCAATGGCAGTTTTGTATGTTAAGAACCGAAGGGGAATAGATGAAGAAATTGGAAGAACTGAAGTAATAATGAACTCCTTAAATCCTGTTTGGGTCACGAAATTCAATGTCATCTATCAATTTGAGACAGTCCAGAACCTGGTGTAAGCTTCTGAAATCTTCAAAGTCATGTCATATATTTGTGATTTTATCAGTAATTTGATGATCCTTGATTGGTCTTTTGCTTCATATTTCACATTTCAGGTTTCGGATATATGATATCGACAGTAAATACCACAATACTCCAGTTAAGGTACCTTAAAGTAACCATTTTCCTTCTTGGGATAACTTTGACTTGGAGATAATGATATAGGTTATTGGTTCAATTAATTCATCAATGTCCATTTATTTATGTTGTTCTATAACTTCTAATGTGCTTGCAGACTTTAATTTTCTGCTTCAATGAAGAAATATGTTACTTCATCTAGAATTAGCTTCTGATTATTGGGGAAAAGATGCATTTTATTAGAGTAAATTTATTTGTTAGTTTTAGTTCCAATTTCTGGATATATTTGTGGTCAGTTTACTAGGTTTCAATAATAGATAGGGAATGATGGGTATGAGGTGGCGGCTCATTTTGCAAAATGAGCTGTCCAGAGATAGAGTGGTGAGGTCCACACCTTTTGATGTGACTAGCAAGGTGGGCCTCACCACATGACTATCTCTTGGTAGCTCATTTTGTAAAATGAGCCGCCACCTCGTACCCATTATTTTGTAATAAATAATGTATTAACTTTACCTGATTGGAACTAGATTGTTGTTTAAAATTATAGATCTTTTGACAGTTCCATTAGCTGAAGTGCTGAACTAGTCTGTGATAGCGCTTCAAATTATTCGTTTGTTATTTGCCAACTGCCCATATGTTTTTTTGTCTTTCTCGAGTCTTAACACTCAATTTCAGTATGAGCAGCCATAAAATTCTCAATACTCTTCCTCTCTAATTGCTGCAACCATCTCCCTTATATTGATTTGTGAATAGTCCACGAAACTACGGGAATTCAGTCACTGTTTAAGCTTAATTTACTTAACTATATGCTTGACCAATTGGTTAAATAAACTTTCATCTGTTTTGGTACTTTGGCCTGCATACGTTTACTCTTATGCCGTGTTTTTAAAGGCGCGCCCCTTATGCACCCTACAATGCGGGGCAGCGACGAAGCGCCCCGCATCTGAGTTGCGCCTCACTAGTGTCCTGCAGGAGGGATCTTCGTACAGCGCACACATAAGGCATAGCCTCATATATTTTTGTTCTTTAATATTTCAATGGGGTCTTTATACCTGGTGACTTATATTCCGAAAAGAAAAATAAACCCATTAGGACATTTTAGTAGCCTGATTGAGGATTCTAACTTGTCCTCATTTATAATTTGATTATTCTTCGATATTAGTCTTGATTTGACTCTTGATTTGAAAGAGTATGAACTTTACTAATATGTCGAATGTGTTAGCATTATGAATTAATACCTTGTGATTTGGTAGTAAATATTATTTATCATACCATTTTTTTATGTGAAAATTCATAAACTTGTTCTTTCATGCTTGATTATGTATCTTAAAAAATTATGTGTAGTGTACGCCAAGCTTTACTCGGACACATGCATCGCATTGTGCTTTGCGCATGTGCGCATAAAGGGACTTTGCGCCCCGCATCGCGCACATTGATAACACTGCTTTTATGAGCACTCAAACATCTTTGTTTTGCAACAAGGTTGCGGCTTGTATGATTAAGAACTCTATCTGGTCTAATGTAGTATAAGAATTTAGCAATATGCAGGATCTGTCCATTTTTAATTTGCAGAATCCTGAAAATTAGATGGGGGTGTTGTTTTTTTAGAGGTCTACAGAAACTTTGCAGCCATTCATCTTTAGATTCGCATTAAAAGAAAACATTTTCTTCATAAATTTGACTCTGTTACATATTCACTCATACAAAAAAAAGAAGAAGAAAGAAAGAGCAAGTGCACTCATCAGAAAAAAAAATTAAAGTAAAAAAGTGAACCTTAAAAAAAATTAAAGCTTACAATCTCAAACCTTACCCTAATCTGAACCCTAACATCATCCCTAATAGAGGCATCCAGTCTGAGGAAATTATCTTTTTATCCTTGTAATTTGAGTGCAGATATTTTGTTGCAAATAACTAGTATAGTACGGACAAGTATTATCCTTTGGAACACTGCCATGAATCTTAGCGCATCTGCCTAATGTTAGATTCCGGTGTCCTTGTGTTACCTGTTTGACTTGTCTGCTATAATATACTGGGTTGGTAATAGGATACCAAAAATTTCTGATCTTGGATAAGTCGTGCAAGGCAACCATTTGTGTTTATTTCGTTTAATTTTTTTACTAACGATGGTGTATCAGTTTTATCATTGAATTCTAAAGCCAACTATCAACTGTTCATTGCAGATGCTGAATTTGAACGAGCAAGATTTTCTTGGGGAGGCTTCTTGTGCCCTATCAGAGGTACATTTCTGCTCATGCAACTTAATTTTGCATGCTTCTCAGTATACTGTGTTTAATCTAGATTTAGTTCTCCTTTTTCTTTTTCTTCTTCTTCTTCATTTTTTTGGGTGATATGGGAATCGAACCCAAGACCTTGGGAGCCATTTTGGAACCTCTCAACCATCCGGGTCACCCACGGTTTCCCAACCTAGTTCTAGTCCTTTGTTTGCTACTTAATTTCTTAATGCCATTATATACCTTGCCAAACTCAAGGAGATAACTTTCATCTCTGTAATTTCAGATAATAACCAGGCAAAACCAAACCATAACCCTTGGTCTTCAACCAAAACTCAGTTCTTCAAGGTTGCAGTTAGGAACCATAACTATCCGTGCAGAAGAAACAGTTGCTTCAAAGAAAGTTGTGAAGATGACCTTCCGCTGCTCTCAATTGAAAAATGCAGACATATTTTCCAAAAGTGTATGGGTCATTATGGTGCCTTTTTACCTGTTTTCAGTGTGTGTGTGTAGTATCTATACATTGGGTTGAGTTTTTAATTCATATTTGAATGCAGGATCCATTCTTAAGAATCTCAAGAATTGTGGAAACTGGTGGCTGTGTTCCTATATGCAAAACAGAAGTGATCAATGACAATCTGAACCCAGTTTGGAAGCCTGTAACACTTACTACACAACAGTATGGAAGCAAGGCATGTGCTAATTTATGCGTGGCAATTGGTATACTGATTATGAGCCTGCATTAGCTGTAATTACATTTGTTGCATTCTGAACTTTCTTTGCGTTGTTTTGTTCCTTGCAGGATACACCGCTTCTTATAGAGTGTTTTGATTTTGATAACAATGGCAATCACACATTTTTAGGGTATAACGCATGTAGTTCTGTGAAATTTTCTGCTACAAATTTTGTCCAAGCATGTTGAAAAACTGCAATCAAATTAATGATAACATGACTTTTAACAGAAAATTTCAGGGAAGTGTCACGGGCTTTCAAAAACTTAATCAAGAAAGAACCGGTGGAAATCTTTATGTTGAATCTTCTTTTAATGACCAACTTAAAAAGGTGGGTATCGATTTTTCTCTCTGTTGTTCTTGAATATTTATGTTTATCTATAACTTGTTTTTTTTGCTGCTTTCTGCTCCTTTTGGTTTCAGACATTGAAGGCTCAATTCTTTGTGGATAACTTTTGTGAAGAAATCCAGTATAGTTTTTTGGATTACATCTCTAGTGGATTTGAGCTCAACTTTATGGTTGCTGTAGATTTTACAGGTCAAAAATTTTCTATTTAGTGTAATTATAATGAGTTCCATATGTATTGCTTTTCCGAAGCACATAATCATCATCTCTTTTTTTTCCCGTGGACTTTTCCCTTCAGCTTCAAATGGGAATCCTCAGTCGCCTCAGTCATTGCATTATATTGATCCACGGGGATGTTTGAATTCCTACCAACAGGTTATTGTTTTCATGCATTTTAAGGATTTTTTGAAATTGCTGTGAGCTTAGGCTATGCCTATAAAACACATGTAACACAATTTAATCTATTTTTTATATATTTTCAAACAGGCTATATCTGGGGTTGGAGAGGTTATACAATTCTACGATTCTGACAAACTCTTCCCAGCATGGGGATTTGGAGGAAAGCTAAATGATGGGTCTGTGTCTCATTGTTTTAACTTGAATGGAAGTCTTGATAGATGTGAGGTAAGTTGGAATCCAGTTTACTGATGTGCTTACTCTAGCAAAATTCTTTTGTAGATTGTTGTACTTCTCCTCTTGATTTATTGATTTTCTTGGTGATGATCATCATGATGTAGCCAGTATATACTTTTGTTATGGCGGTAGATTCTTCTTCTGATTGTCTATAGCTCACGATTACTTGCAGTGATACTTCAAAAATATAAATGATACAGTTAGGATTTTATGTTATATTTCAAGGAGACATGCCGGGCTAACACTGTAGGATATGAATGCATCTAGCATGTTCTGCTATTTTGTTTCTTCTTCCTTTAATGTTATGATCAAGAAAAAGGTAAATTAAATATCTGAGTAAAGAGCCTAAATGTCCTTTATCGTTTATAGACACATGGGATAGCAGTTGTATGAAGTGGTACAATAATTATCGGGAGGCTGTTACAATAATGAAGGAAAAGGAAAAGGAGGAAAATAAAATGCTGAGTACAATGTAGGATACAAATGCATCTATCATGTTCTGCTGCTTTTTTTCTTCTTCGTTTCTTGGAGTAGTAGTTATGTCAAATGTTATAATATATATCGGGAGAGGGGCCATTAACATCATAAACGAAGGAAAATGAGGAAAATAATATGATGAGTACACCTCATTATGAGATTGGAGATGGGATATTGGATATTCAGCAGTCGACATGGATATAAAGTTCTTGTGCTTCATGTGATATTCATTTGTCAGCGAATAGAGGGCGGAGTGAGGTAACCAACTGTAGAACTTGCTCAAATACGACCCAACAGCACTTCAAATCCACTAACGTTCTTAAGCTCGTGATGATTGGGTTTTTGCGCTAATATGAATTTGTGTTGTTGCAATCTAATCAGACAATAATTGGATACTCGCTTCATCTCCTCCCGTAACCTACGCCGAAGTATTGATGCTTAGTTTAATGCATCGACAGCCACAAAACCACAACCCAAATAGAAATGGCATGTCTAGACGACATAAGTGTAGAAGTAAATATGATAATTTAGGAAGTAACTTAGGTCAAAAAAGGGGTTTATGTTTGTTCATCTTGTACAATAATGCTGAAAGGGGGACTTTTTCTTTTGTTATCGTATTTGCGAGTTCATTATAATTGATTTTCCAGAACATTATAAGTGATTTAAGAGCAATTTTTTTTTCTCCCAGCAGGTTGTAGGAGTAGAAGGCATAATGGCTGCTTATTCAACGGCCCTGCATACTGTTTCTCTTCATGGACCGACTTTGTTTGGGCCAGTAATCAACCGAGCTGCAAATATTGCAAGTGAATCTTTAAATCACAATCAAAATAAGTACTTCATCTTGCTTATAATTACGGTAAGTAATGAGTACCTCATAAAATATTATTAATTTCCATGTTTATCTTCTTTGTTGCTAATGAACATATCCTTTCCAGGATGGTGTAATTAATGATTTTCGGGAAACTAAAGATGCTTTGGTAAGAGCATCTAGTTTGCCTTTATCAATCCTTATAGTTGGAGTAGGAGGAGCAGATTTTAAAGAAATGCAGGTACTAGTTAGTCATCTACTTATTTGTCCATGTTCACACCTATGACAATTAGCAATAGTTCTGAAAAATCAAAAATTTGGAGTGCTTGCTATCTGAAGCGCTTTGATATTTTATATTTTTTATATCATTATTGGAAAATTTCTCAGCTACTAACAATGAGAATTATTGGTTTCTGTTGAACATTTGTAATAGATCTTGGATGCCGATAATGGCCAACGACTAGAGAGCTCCTCTGGACAGATAGCTGTGCGTGATATTGTACAATTTGTACCTATGCGAGAATTATGGGGTGAGTGTGTTGATATCAAACCTTTTCACACAATGGTATTATAAGATTTTGTGCAACATGGTAACTGCTCTAACTTGCTCTAACTTGTTAGACCAGCAATGCACCTTACATTAAACCAAGTGATTGCATATTCGGTTGGTCTCTTTAATTGCTCTAACTTGCTGTTATTTCTCATGGAGAAAATATTCATGGGAATTTTTTAGCCCAGTAACTGCTTATTTCTTTTCAAATAAAACTGTAATATTTGCTAAGATTCCTATCTTTTCTGTGTTATGACAACTATGACTCCATATTCTGGGCCTTGTCGTGTCAAACCTATTATGATAATATAAAAGTTTCAAACAATTACAGCGTCGGCAAGTCCTTTGCTCCAAACTTTGTAGTTTGGCAGTGGACATGAACCCTGCTTCTCTGCTTGTCTCTATTAAGCGGCTGTCTCTTTGTAAAATTGTAATCAGTGAAAGTTTCAAAGAGAGAACATAGTTTGGATATTTTGTGAGGTAAAATAATGATATAATTTCTTGCACTTAAAAAGATTGATAGTTGTTGCTAAGAGGAGAGAGGAAATTTGTTACCCTTTTTAGCATTGTTCCAGAAAGAAGTATCATATGAAGGCTCTCATAATACTTCAGATTGAATGCTCCTCATATCCTAATATCCAAAATCATGCAAGTTTGTTTTGATTGTGACCCCTGGTGTAGTTCTCCTGTATTAGCGTAGGTTGAGATGGATTTCTGGGTACTTGTTAATTTCCGAAGCATGTCCTCTATTTGCTAGTTATCCTTGGAAAGAAAATAAATAGTTAATAACGGTTAATATATGAGTAAGGTTAACCAAAACAAACTCTCTCACCAAGATCTTTGAGATAGAACCTGTAAGTGTTTCAAGTTATAACTGTGTATTTCCCATCACATTTAGTAGCCAGCATCTGAGATTGTCTGCTTGTTTTCAGGAGAAATATCAATTACTCAAGCACTTCTTGAAGAGTTACCTGCACAATTTCTATCCTACATGAAGCTCAGAAACATCAAGCCATTATTCGCGCAGCACGGACTCACTCCATACTAGCTTTCTGCGTACAGAACAACTCCAATCTTAGGCACTTGACAACATCAACGACAACAACAAAGCCTTCATCCAAAATTTCTGGGGTTGGCTATGTGATTCCCCTCCATTCAGTTTCGTCGAAGTCTGTATCTTCAATCTTCTCCACTGAATCGATCATTATCATATCCTTCTCCAACAACTTCTAACCAAGTTCAACCATCTCCATTCTCAAGAACTTTCTTATAGAAATATCAATATCATTTAAGCTTTTGTACATAGCAGAGTAGAATGTGCCTTCTTTTCTTTTCTTTTTTCATGTAAAGCAGTGGTTTTTTCCTTCGGACAAAAAGGAAGCTCTCATGGTTTCTGAAGTGGGATTATATTTCCATTATAAATTTTCTTCAGTCCATTCTCAGAGTCTAAGCTTGCAATTTTTTAAATCTTTTCTGTATCTTATAAGGAATTGTTAGTTATATTCATTGACATCATTGCTTGATTCAAATGTTGCTTAGGATATATTGGGTGAAAATGAAATAATGAAGTTTGTCAAAACTATATATCATCTTTAAAATTATCTTTATAAAATCCAGGGATTTAGAATCTCCTAGTCTTTGTTAAGGTTTGACTTATCTGATTGAAACAGGCAGGGAGGGGTGGAAAAGTCAGGGAAAATCAGGTAGGGACGCCTCTGTAGTATTGTTGTCTTAAATTTACTACACCTTGTCTTTTCTTTTTACGGATATACCTATTGAGTGGATTTTTTTTTCTCTTTTACTTGCAGAGAAAAAGAAGCCCATTTTTTTTAAAACAAATAGATCCCCAGAGTTTGAAAGAGCAAAAAGTTCGCTTAAAAGATTCTATCCTAAAAAAAAAGTAGAATGGTAGTAAGTTCAAGGGTGGCAGTACAGGCACATCCCCAACCACACTTTGGGGCACACCCCCTCTCTCAGCTACAGTGTAGGGGGTCCATTTTAGATTTTTTTTTAAAAATCTAAACTGGGCCCCGTGTACTGTAGCTGAGAGAGGGGGTGTGCCCCAAGGTGTGGTTGGGGGTGTGCTTGTAGTGTTTTCCTAAGTTCAAAACAAAGATACTATCCCCAATCAACCCTTTGTTTCATCTCCTTTGACTTTCTTCGTCCCTTTTCAAGGTTAGACATCACTAAGGAACATCTATATCTTGGGGTTTGTTTCCAAATTTTGTGACTTGAGATTCTGATAAATTCAAAATTTTCAAAGTCCCAAAATTTAGAAATTATATGATTTTTGTTTGATTGAAAAGTTGAATGGAGATTCTATATGGGATTCACTTTTCTCTCTTTATAAAATCCGCAAGAGAGGACAAGATTTCTGAATTCCGTCAACTTTAATTGAAAAACCTTTTCCTTTAAACAAACACAAAATTTAACCAAAGTTTGGTTTGAATTCTTGATATAACCCAAGAAATCTAGTAATCTCTAAGGCTGTGTTTACAATCTATCAAAAATTGGGTGAGGATCAACCATGACTCATTTTCATCTTAAACTAGTTTTTGTTTGAAGTAGAGAAGAGGGGGTCCAAAATGAAATTGGTTTAATGTGTAATTTTTGGCCTACAAAAATTGAGCCAATTTTGACCTAGTTTTTTACCAAACAAAAAATACTCAAAATTCGAGCTAAGTTCAGGCCTGACCAAGTCACAAACACATCCTAAAGTTAAGGTAGTTACTAGGTTCCCTACATAGTCAAGTGAAATTAGCTATGCTCAAGGAATTGATGCTATAATCAAGTAATTCTATGTACAGTGTAAAACTAACATTATACAAGCGGAATATGCTACGAGTTTCAAAATTGTTCTATAATAATGGAATATACTAGAGCCATTAAAAAACTGCATTATAAAAGAAAAAAAAATGTATTAGAATCAACTATAAAATTATATATAACAGTGGAATGTCAGAATTATTTTTGTACAGAAGCTAAACATGTTAAAATCATTTAGAACTATCAACGTCAAAGTCATTTGTTGATCATGATGGACAAATGCGAGAATGTATGAACATTTATCAATGCCAGAAACTTTATGCACTAGAATTTTCCTCGAATTAATAGAGCTCACTTTATGATGAAACGTAAATTTCTCCCTTTTTTCTGAATGTCGTCTTTCCATCTTCAATGTAGAAATGAAAGCTATAACTATGGTTATGGCTCAACTAATTTCATGATTTCCAAATGAACCAGCTTTCAAAATTCAATATAAAACTCATTTGTGAAAGTCATTGACCTATAAGCTCTCTACTTTCATGGAGTTGGTAAAGCCCTGACAAATAACAGTGTGAAAGTGAAGCAAAGACGTGGAAATCTCAGGAGACCAAATGATCTTATTTAAAAAGTAGCATACTGTTCGGTTCTACTACATACAAGTAAATATGATAAGTTACACTTATTTATCCAAAATTATGAGCATGAACCACCAATAAACATAGCGCTGTACATAAATCTGCAGCTAAAGGGACTCTGCAAACTGGGGAGCATCCATATCAAGCTCCTGCTTCATAACACAGTTCATAAACCAGTCACTGCTAAATGTCCATACGCCTTTCTTTGCAGCTACCATAGCATCTTCCATGTCCTCTTCACAAGCCAAAAAGATTGTTTTTGCCGGCTCCTTTCTGCCTTCTAGCTTTTGAATAACCTGTGTGTTTTTCCAATACTTCAAATTAATCACTTCGACCGCGCATAATTGGAAATGCAACTCCACAAACACATTAGGGTTTGAATTTCTTTAGTGTGTGTATATGTAGGGTTTGATGGGTATGAGGTGGCGGCTCATTTAGCAAAATGAGCTACAAGAGATAGATTGGTGAAACCCACACCATTTGATGTGATAAAGTGGGCCTCACCACATAGCTATCTCTTAGTAGCTCATTTTACTAAATGAGTCGATCACCTCATACCTATATATATATACAAATTTCAAAAGAGA